>SNQJ01S0077533.1:0-11959 GCA_010110895.2 Picea sitchensis | reverse complement strand
GGTGAATAATATGGTGCCACATGGCCCAATCATGGGCTGCCATGTGGAACCCCCTCCATTGTTAAAAGTTTGTGGAGTTCACATGGGTCGAACCCGCGACCTATGAGAAAGTGGTATATTTCTAGCATAGTTTGGGATACCATCCTGACTACCGATGGGTCTTAACCTCTATGTTCATAACTAATATTTAAATTTGATTGAAGTTTTATCTGGATGAAAAAGGGGTCGGGGCTTATCCCCAGTCTACGACCATACCATATGACTCCAACATATAACCTTAGCACTAGAACCTGAGGCACAGGGGTACCAACATGATAATCCTCAGTCATTACACAACCCCTATACCATATGACCACCAGAGTGCGAGGTATTTTTTTGAAGAAATTTCTATTTTCGACACACTAGTTTAGTGGGAGTTAACTGACTAGTTCTATTTTAGACTTTCTATTTTTACCATCACTATTATGCATGCATTCCTAAGGAAAGCTAACTTCTTGATTTATTTTCTTAATTATGGAATGCTTTTCCCTATATATGAGTGTATTCCACTCATTCATTGTATCATATTGATCATGATCTATGTATCAATCATCAGCTCATTGGACTAGTGTGAATATATTTTCTCATTCTTCCATATTGAATCTCTCTTTATTTCTTGATAAGATTTGTTTGTACTTTCTTTAGCTAGTTATCCTATGCAAGTTTCCATGAAACACTAACTTGGTATCAGAGCTATGCTACCTGGAGCAAACTAGACAAGCCAAAGAATAAGAAAAATTGGGGTTTCTGTGAGCTAAATCCGTGGTCATACATTTCAGTAGTTATTCCTCCCAAAATATTACATTTTTGAGGAAACGTCTTGCAAAGAAAGTAAATCGACCCATTTTGGAAGTGTTTTTTCAACCGTTTGGTGAGATTCTTCACCGTTTTATCAGAAAGTAAGCTGCAAGATAGCCTCTTGAAACTGATACGAATCCATGGTTGTACCTTTCTACAATGATTGCTCCCAAAAATATTATGTTTTTGAGGAAACGGCCTAATAGAGAAGTAAATCGACCCATTTTGGGAAGTGGGTTTTCAACCGTTTGGCGAGATGCCTCACCATTTTCTCAGAAAGTAAGCTGCAAGATCATCTCCTGAAACTGATACGAATTCTTAATTTCTTAACTTTTCACTTGCAGATTGAGAGTAAATTTTTAGGGGTTCTTAGAAAAAGTGGGAGAGATGGATGTGACAACTATTATATAGTCAAACGTGGTGGTAATCCTCACACCATACAATTATTTTGATTGGAAGCCCAAGGTGACATTCCAACTCAAAATAAAAGGAATGTATAATTTGACGATGGCAACAAAAACAAAACTTGCATCAACGATTGAGAAGATGAGATGGGTGAACCGTAAGGATGAGGCCACATGACTAATTCTTGAGTTAATTTTCACAAATTTATGGTTTCACGTTGTTGCATGCAAGACTCCAAATGAGATATGGACCACCTTGGAAGGACTCTTTGGAAAGAAGGATGAGATGCGAGGTCATATGCTTGAGCTAGAGTTGAATACCTTAGACCCTAAAAGTTTTGATAATATACAAGATTTTTTTACTAAATTTAAATATTTGTTATTGAGCTTGAGTGAATGTGGTATTGATAAGTCTACACAAGAGAAACAAATTATTCTAATAATCTTGGCCAAGCTAGGACCAGAATACGTTGTATATGTCTCCAATTTCCATTCTGGCAGATGTTTTTTTTTAGCAAATTGGAAAATTCCTACGTTGGCTCAGTTCATTGAGTCTCTTACATAAGAGAAGAAAAAAATCATACATATGGGCCTCATGAAAGATCCAAAATCACATGCACTCACCATGCATGATGGCAAGGAGTCATCCAAACAGAACGGGAAGGAGGGATATTCCAAACCCTTTAATGATTCTTCAGGTTCCAAAGACTCTTTAGATTCCAAGAAGAAGAAGAAAGGAAATCGGTGCACTTATTGCAATAAACAGAATCATGAAGAATCCACATGCATGAAGAAATAGATCGATCTTATGGAATAGACACTTCAACATAACAACCTTGGAAACTTCATTCCAGAGGGAGTCAAGAAGCAAAAGGAAGAAGATCATGCTCCTAAGAAAGGTAATCATCATGCTCTGGTTGCAATTAATTCCTCATCTGATTCATGGATTATAGATTATGGTGTATCCCATCATATGGTAGCGAAAGAGGAAGTTTTTTCTTATTTGATTCCATGCTCAAGATGCCCTATTCTCATGGGGGATGATACTCTAGTAGCAGTAGTAGGATAAGGGAGACTGGAACTCCACAATGGCAGTTTTGAGAATGTTCTACATGTTCCAAATATTTCTATGAATCTTCTCTTAGTTTATCAGATCACTCAAAAAGGTAAAAAGGTTGAATTTACATCATATTCAGTTTCAATAATTGACATGCATGACAATTGCATTATTGCAATTGGTGAGGTGGATCACAAGTCAAGGATGTATAAATTTACTAAGTTTTCTGACGATGACTCCTCTATTCTACTGACACATAAGGAGACTACTTTGCATGCACCTCCAGTGCAACATGCATATACTCTTGTTCTTCCATCAGTTTCAGACATCATAGATGATTTCATACACTCAGATTTTGTACATGGAAATAAGCAGGTAGTACATCCAGATAAGAATCCAGTGTCGAAGCTTCAACAGATGCCCAAGAAGGTACAAACCACACTTCAGGCAGTAGGAAACCTTGCAGGAAATCCATTGGATTCAAGGATGACTCGATCTCATCATGAGGATCCTTCTCATGTACTTTCAAATTCAGAACCTGCGATGCCCATGCATTTTTATATGGTTCAATCTATTGATCCACAGAACTACAATAGGGTTGTGGGAAATCCATTATGAAAAGTAGCCATGTAGAAGGAGTATGACTCACTCCTATAGAACAAGACTTGGAATCTAGTTCCACGTCCACTAGAAAGGAATATTTTCAGGTGCAGATGGGTCCACAGGATCAAGAGGTACAAGTCCCAACAGGTTGTCAAAGGACTTCATCAGATCCATAAATATTTCTAGATCTTCACGAAGACTTTTAGTGATCCGAAGTTTCAAACTTTATGGGATCATCTTGCAGTGAAGAACACAGTTGTCTAACAACTGTTATTTTATTCGTTTGATACATTATCTTTTGAGGGGGGGGGTTGTTCCCATGTGGTTTTCCCTCTTTCCTCACTTTTATTCAGTTTCCATTAGTTGCATTGTACATGAGTACCTAAAATGGCCTAGTATCCGGAAATCATTTTTTACTCCATAGTGATGTTCAGGGGGGGGTGTTGGAGAAATTTATATTTTCGACACACTAGTTTAGTGGGAGTTGACTGACTAGTTTTATTTTAGACTTTCTATTTTTAACATCACTATTATGCATGCATGCATTCCTAAGGAAAGATAACTGCTTGATTTCTTTTCTTAATTATGGAATGCTTTGCCCTATATATGAGTGTATTCCACTCATTCATTGTATCATATTGATCATGATCTATGTATCAATCATCAGCTCATTGGAGTAGTGTGAATATATTTTCTCATTCTTCCATATTGAATCTCTCTTCCTTTCTTGATAAGCTTTGTTTGTACTTGCTTTAGCTAGATCTCCTGTGTAGGTTTCCATGAAAAACTAACATATTCAACGACTAGGTCGGTGGGTTCTATACTTTAGGTTAGAGCCAGGCCACATGGGCCATGCGACCGACACATCTGTCGAAAAAGGTGCCTATGTTCCCCAACGATGTGACAAATTCACCTGAATTACAGAATGGTGCACATGTTGGGGTTTTTGGCATGAAAAACGCCCGTGAGCTAGGTTAGTCACACACAGGTGCGTTTTGGTGAGCAGAGATAGCAAGCTTGAAGGAGAAAACTTCTAGGAAGTGATTTCTTCTCTGTTTTTGGCCAAACCAGGTGCAGGAAGAGCCCAACTAGGGGATTTTGGACATTTTGGATCAATTGAAGCTATCTATTTTTCATTTTTGGCATTGTAAAGCACTTATTTTGACACTTTGAGCACTAAAAAAAATGATCCATTAGAAGCTAGACCAGGAGATGTAGCCCAAGAGAGGGGTGAACTCCTTTATCAATTTGTTGTGTTAATGTGCTTATTTTGATGGTTGTTATGTCTGCATAAGCTACTCATGTTTAAGTAAAAAATCATTAAGTTTTATGTGTTTGCAACTTGATCCTATTTCCCAAGCACATACAAATTGCACTTGAAATTTTAAAGAGACTCAATCCTTTTCATTTTCATATCAAGTCGGTATCAGAACATAGGTTTTTGAAGGTTTGATTATTTGCAAGTTTTTTTTTTTTTTTTTCTCTGATGCTTACAAGGTTGAAGCTCACAAGAGGATAAGGTCAACTTGTAGAGCCAAGTTCTCAACTTTCAAGAAGGAGAACTACACAATCACCTCAAGCTTCAAGGAGTAATTCACCAAGTATGGCTCATGGGGAGAGTCATGAAGCTCTTACTTCAGAAGATGAAACTTTCATAAAATATTTCTATGATATGACAAAAATGATGAAAGTTTTATTTAAAGAAAGAAATGAAAGATTGCAAGGTGAAAGATCAAATCCTCCAAAGTGTAATGAAGATAGTGGTGATAAAACTCCAAAAGGAAATGGAGGGAATGGTGAGAATCCACCTCCTTCACCTCCATCTTCCACTTCTTCTACCATTTCAAACCCACCTCCAAATTCTTTAAAAGAACATGGTAAAATTCCTCCACAAACTCCTTTGCTTAAGCTTGATATAAAGTTTGAATTGACTATGTAAAATGGAGAGGTAAATGATAATAAATTGGATAAATGGATTCGCCATATTGAAGTGTATTGTAGGATACAAAGAATAAAAGATGATGAAACTAAGATTCAACTTGCTTCTCTTAGATTGGAAAGTGCAACACTCATTTGGTGGGCAGCCAAAACTCAAGAGGACATGAAGAAACATGGTAAAGTTTTATCCTCTTGGAATGATTTTATTGTTGCACTTAAAAGAAAATTTTATCCATTTGCATACATGTAGAAATCTATTATGGATTGGAAAATTTTTAGACAAGATAAAGGGAAAAGTGTGAAAAGCTACATTCAAGAATTTAGAAGAAGAGATTTTATTTTGGGTATAGATTTATCTTCTCAAGAAAATTTACTCAAATACATTGGAGGATTGCATAGCTACTCGAGGCACACAATACTTATGTTTAACCCTAGAAATCTAGATGAAGTTTTTGTACACAAAACTCATTTGGAATCAAGAGGGAGGAATGAACCTCAAGAGGGTAGAGAGAATCCATTTGTTAAGGGAGACAAGGGAAAGAGGAAATTCAAAGGAAATGGAAGAAATAATGCTTCAGTCAAGAAAGAGGGAGAGAAACTCTCATGTAAACATTGTTCAAAAGATGGACATGATGAAGACCATTGTTGGAAACTTCATCCTGAAATGAGACCCAAAACGTTCAGCGATAAGGGGAAACCAAAGACTACTACAACTACATAACATGATTTAGGTTATGATTTAGGAGATAAAACAAAAATTACAGCCATGGGTTTTCAAGGTAAGGATTCTATTGAAAGTACTAGTTCTTCAAGTAGTAGTAGCCTCAATGAAATTCAAAATGGAAAATAAAGAATAAATATTTTCCACATAAGGCTTATTTCAAAGCATAACAAGATAGATACTCTTTTTGATATTGGATCTCAAGCAAACCTCATATTTGAAGACACTGTCAAGAAAATAAAATTGGAAACTACTACACATCCTAAACCCTCTAGGATGGATATGTGACAATGCCAAATTGCATGTGACAAGAAGGTTTAAACTTAGATTTTCCATCACTGTAAACTTTATAGATGACGTAGAGCTTGATGTTATTCCATTGGATATTTGTGGTATTGTTTTGGGAAGCCCATATTTATATGATAGGAGAGACATATTTTATCGTCATGAGAACAAATATCATTTGTTTAAAAATGGAGTTGAGTACATTGTTAGAGCACATACAAAGAAGTTGAATTTGTCACTTGTAAATGCTAGAAAAATGAAGAGATTAGTCAATGATAGTAACAAATTTGTCCTCTTGATGATAAAACCCAAAGAGAATGTTGAAATATAATCTTTCCAAGGTTGTGATGCAAAGTTTAAATATGATTTATATGAGGTTGTTAACCAATATGATGAGATGTTTAAGGAACCAAAAGCATTTCCTCTAAAAAGGGGTATCCAACATGAGATACAATTGCAACAAGATTGTCTTCTTCCAAACATTGGTATGTACATGATGTCAGTCATGGAGAATGATGAAGTTAAAAAACAAATCCAAGAGATTCTTGACAAAGGGGTCATCATGCCAATCACATCACCATGTGGGTCACCGATTGTTTTAGTACCAAATAAATATGGTACATGGCACATGTGTGTATATTTTAGAGCCTTGAACAAGATTACGATAAAGAATCGTTATTTTGTTCCTAGAATTGATGATTTTCTTGATCAATTGAAAGATGTTAATTATTTTACTAAGTTGTATTTGAGAAGTGGATATCATCAGATTAGGGCTATTGAAGGAGACACATGGAAGACAACTTTAAAAAAAAGCAAGGTTTGTTTGAATGGATGGTTATGACATTTGGGATTTGTAATTCCTCTGCTACATTCATGAGAGTGATGAATGATGTTTTAAGGTATTTTCCTAATGATTGTGTGATTGTCTACTTGGATAAAATTTTGATATTTAGAAAATATCATGAAGAGCATGGGATGCATGTAAATAAAGTTTTAGATGTCTTGAAGAAAGAATTTTTTTTGTAAATATGTCTAAATGTGAGTTTGGAAATACCTCACTTGTTTACGTGGGACATATTGTTGAAGGAGGAGAACTAGAAATTGATCCTTCCAAGGTCAAAGTCATTTTGGATTGGCCCAATCCCAACAATGTGATAGAGGTAAGAAGATTTTTGGGAGCATCCCAATATTGGAGAAAGTTTATTGATAACTTATCTTCAATTGCAACTCCATTACATACAGTGACAAGCATCAGGCAAGTTTTCCAATGTGGAGGCAAGCAACAAAAATATTTTGTTGCATTAAAGGAGAAGATTATTTCAGATCCAATTCTTGCACTTCCTAATTTGAGACAACCGTTTGAGATCCAAATAGATGCAAGTAATTATGCAATGGGAGTAGTCTTGTTACAACATGGTAAGCTCATTTGTTTTCATTCTGAAACTTTTAAAGGTGTTGTGATTAATTATCCTACTTATGATCAGGAGTTGTATGCATTGGTCCAAAGTGTGAAAAAATGGAAACATTGTTTTTTGGGAAAAGAAACTATCATTCACACAGATCATCAACCATTGCAATACTTACAATCACAAACAAAACTATAGCAAGGAAGACACTTCAGATGAATGGATTTTCTACAAMAATTCCACTTGGTTATCAGGTATAAGAAAGGAATTTATAACAAAGTTTCTGATATGATTTCTAGGCCTATTGTTAGTGCTTCAGTTATTCTTAAGCATAATTCTACCATGCATGAGAGCTATGTTGAACAATATGCTTTAGATGYTGATTTTAAATAGGTTTATGCAACTTCGTGTCATTCTAACCAAGTTGAGGAATTGTATTACCATGTTCATGATAAAATTTTGTATCATCTTGGMAAGCTATGTATTCCACAAGGTGAAAGAGTCAACATCATAAGGGAATCACATTCTTCTCTTATTTCTATCCACTTTGGTGTAGGCAAGATGGTGAATAATTTGAAAAGGTATTGGTATTGGCCTAAAATTAATKAAAGTGTTTCAAGATATGTAAGAGGATGTTCTTTATGTGATACAACTAAGCCTAACAATAGAAAGTTGGGTTTGTTTACTCCACTTCCGGTTCCTTCTCGTTCTTGGGAAAGAATTTACATGGACTTTGTAGGAGGTTTACCTATGTCAAAAAAGAATTATGATTATCTTTATGTTGTGGTTGACCATTTCAACAAAATGTGTATTTTGATGCCTTGTAAGAAGCATGTTACAGCGGAACAAATGATGCAAATGTTCTTTCAACATGTTTGGGTACATTTTGGGTTTCCTAAATCCATTATTTTTTATCGAGATTCTCAATTTATTGGGAAATTTTGGTCAAGATTATGGGCACTCATTGACACCAAGATAAAAAAGAGCACATAAGTTTATCCACAAATGGATGGTTAAACAGAAGTGGTGAATATAACAGTAGTGCATATTCTTCATGGTTATTGCAACAAACATCCTAAGCTTTGGGATGAGCACCTACACTACATTCAACATGCTTACAACCGGGCTAAGCACTTTTCGACTCAAACATCTCCATTTGAGGCATGTTTTTGTCATTTGCCAAAATATACTTTAGATTTTATCTTTGGGAAGGATATTTATATTGATGGTCATTATGACATTGATAGAGAAAATAAGTTCATTGAACAAATTCAGTTGGTCCATCAAATGGTACAAGAATTGTTGGAAAAGAGCCAAGCCAAGTATAATACAAGACATGAAAAACATCATGTTGATCATAGTTTCCAACTTGGAGATGAAGTTTGTATTTACATTAGAAAGGAGAGGCTTAAAGGAGAAGGTAAAAAACTAAAACCAATTAGATATGGACCTTTCAAGATTCTTGAAAAGATTGGTAACAATGCCTTCCGTTTGTATTTTCCTCCTTATATGCAAATGCATGCAGTTGTCAATGTCAATAATTTGAGATTGTATGAACCTCCTTTAATTGATGATCAAGGAGAGAATGTTCATATTCCTTCCATAGATTATTTATCTCCATAATATCTTTCAGAACTACATGAGGATACAATCCTTGACAGGAGGATGAGAACTTCAAAATGAGGGAATGTGGAATACCTTCGTGTTGGTATTAAAGACAAAAATACAAGAAAATCCAAATGGATTGAGGTTGGAAATGTGAGGGAATGATACCCTCATCTTCAGATTTACTGAAAGTAGTCTTTTGTAGGTCCAAAATATTCACAATGGGGAGGAGTGATACAAGGGATCAAAATATGATCAAAAATAAAAGTGCGTTGAATTTCTTGAAAACATACTCATGTGTAGGCCTTGTCATAATGATCCCAACACAACTTGAACAAGCTCAAACAGACATCTTATGCAAGAGATATCACGTTCATTCTTATTTTCCAAACATGAAAATAAAATGTTGAATGTACAGTCCGTACAGGCTGACTGTGAAGACCATACTGACACATGGTAGGGTGACATGGATTGTTGTTTGGGTAGAGGTGTTGATGTGAAAAGGTGTGTTGGCTTGTATGTGGACCAACTAGTGGTTGGAACTTGGTGGTTACGTGGCGAATAGTATGGTGCCATGATGCCCAATCATGGGCTTCCACGTGGCACCCCCTACATTGTTAAAATTTTGTGGAGTCCCCAGGGGTCGAACCCGCAACCTTCAGGCAAGTGGAATATTTCTCGTGTAGGCTGGGCCTCTAACCTGCCTACTGGTTGGTGTTAACCTCTATGTTCATAACTAATATTTAAATTTTATTGAAGTTTTATCTAGATGCAAAAAGGGTCGAGTATTAGCCCAAGCATGTGGCCATACCATATGACTTCAACATATAAACTTAGCACTGAAACCAGAGGCACAGGGGAACCAACATGACAACCCTCTGTCATTACACAACCATTATACCATATGACCACTAGAGTGTGGGGTATTAAATGACTAGGTGTTGGTGCCAGGCCACATGGGCCATGCGACCAACACCTCCATCAGAAAAGGTGCTTATGTTCCCTAATAGTGGGAACAATTTGCCTGAATTGCAGAATGGCATGCATGCTAGGTTTTTGGAATGGAAAATGCCTCTGAGATAGGTTAGTCACACACAGGTGCATTTTGGCGAGTAGAGACCAAAATCTTGAAGGATAAAACTTCCAGGAAGTGATTTATTTTTAGTTTTTGGCCAAACCAGGTACAGGAAGAGCCCATATAGGGGTTTTTGGACATTCTAGAGCCATTGAAGCTATCTATTTTGCATTCAAGAATTGTAAAGCATTGATTTTTACACTTTTAGCACTAAAGAAAATGATCCATTGGAAGTTGGACTAGGAAATGTATCCCAAGAGAGGGGTGAACTCATTTATCATTTTGTTTTGTTAATGTTCTTATTTTTATGGTTGTCATGTCTTCTTATGATGCTCATGTTTAAGTAAAAACTCATTAAGTTTTATGTGTTTGCAACTTGATCCTATTTCCCAAGCACTTACAAATTACACTTGCAATTTTAAAGAGACTCAAGCCTTTTCATTTTTTGATCAATTACTTAGGGAAGAACCAACTATAAATAATTCCAATAGGTTGAGGTACAATTTTATGCATGGAAAGATCCAAGGATCGTCATATAAATAATAGATCATGGTATTCCTGATGCAGTATTGTTGATGAATTGATCAGTATTCTAGTAGAGAAGAAACATCTGTAGAAGAAACATATTGCATTGATAACATATTGTTTGATTACACGACATCTTGCAGAGAAGATAGGGGTAGTCATAAGCATAGGGGGAGTTATTTTATTAAACATGATTGTTTAGAGTAGGTACAATATCATATTGATAGGGGGAGTTAATCCTTGTCAAATGGAGAGAGAAATTAATCAGAGGTATGAATATAGGGGGAGCAACCCCAAAGGACAATACAAATAGGGGGATCAGTCCCAAGGAGAGATGCCCTATGCCATTGATGTAAAAGTGAGAGATATAGAAACATTGATGAGGACTATGAGAATGAGTGTTGTCATGGATAATTTTTTCCATCAATGTTGGTGTTTACATAAATTCCAAAGGGGGAGATTGTCAGAAAGTTGGTCTAGATTGATGGATAGTTGGATAGTTTGTTGTCATTGATGTCAACCATTGGAGAGTTATGTTTTATATTTATGTCAACCCTTAGATATTGATGTCAACCTTTGAGTATGTTCAGTAGCACATTCTAGTATCCCCAACAGTATGGTTAAGGGACTCAAGTTTGTTTGAGGTATAAAGGTATGAATATCAATGTATTTGCAGGTAATACTATTCCATATGGATAGTACATGTCATGACATTTCTGGTGTTATGTGGAATGTCACATAACTCCTCACAGTTAGAGAGTTATGGCCTTGTGAAGTTGGAGAACCCTCTTGAGTTATCTAGAATCCCATAGAAGGTCAAAGAAGTCAAAATATTATAGAAACTCCTAGAAGAAGTTGACTAGCCATAATGGGTGAAACTAGGAGTTAATCATGTTTTAAGTTTTTTCAATAATAAAATAATTTAAAATAAATTAGTTGCAACTAGAAGTGGAGAGTTAACTATTTGTGGATAAAGTGGTTATAAGTGGACAAGTGGTTAGAAGTGGGTTAGAAGATAACCCCTTGAGGAAGCTACATGGAAGTATAAATAAGAGATCAAGGCTCTCCTATTAACATGTAATTGAGCACACTGAATATCTATTATTGTGTAAGGTTTATTGAAGGTACTCATTTATACATATGAAGTTACGCAAGTCCGAGGTAGCACGAAGGGTTGATGGTGAAAGTTTTAGAATTGAAAAGATACTGAAAAAACCTATTTTTTGAGGTGTATGTGGGTTGCAGTGGAGAAGGGCTTGTACACATGGGTTGGTCGTATAAGAAGGTGCATACATGTAAAAAAATGCATGAAATCCTGCTTTGTTGAGGGTGTGAGGTTCCCAGATTCTTAAAGCAATATCCCAGGAAGGTCTACAGTAATCAAGTACAACAGATCTATCTACAGATTCCAAAGGTATGCCATATTCTTATGTGTAGTTGGATATTGTTGTCTCCATGAGATATGGTTATGGAAGTTTGGGGTTTTTCCCTAGAGAGAGAGTT
>SNQJ01S0077532.1:60670-75506 GCA_010110895.2 Picea sitchensis | reverse complement strand
AATTGCTTGACTCCTTTTGAGGCCTCATATTGTATCTCAGAGGCCTCTCCTCCAATTCAGAAGAAGTTATTGCATTAGTAGATCCACAAACCTCTTCCATTGATTCAAAGAAACCTTCTTCCACATACCCACCAAGAGATAGAGAAAAAAAATATGGGATTTAAGGTGATCATCTTACTTATAAAAATTCCCACATAATTTCCCCACTCCCCCATCATAAGATGACCGATAAGTCATATTTAATGAGGATCCAAAGACTAGTCTTTTAACTAGAGAAGGTTTAAAATTCAAAGGGACAAAGTTTGATATGAGATTACCCCTAGACATCAATGGGTCCCTCATAGTGATCAAGACACCACCTCCATAGTTGGGCCACCTATTAGGTGATGCCCCTTCGTCGATTATCACTAAGGAGGATTCTTCTGTATGTTGGATGACGAGAAATTATTCTTTTCATTTACCCACCCTTGAAAATTTCCAACCACCATATATTTTGCCATAAGATTTTTTTACCCTCTTTTCTAGAATTTTGCCTCTCTTCTTCTACCCTATATTCCACATCTTTCTCAAAAAACCCTACCTTACCTCTCACAACTTCCTCAACATATGGAGATACGAATGGTTTCTTCTCTCAAACCATTATAATGAAAGGTAGAGGAAACTCAATGACTAAACACCCATACATATGGCATATTTTGCACCTGAATGGAATGCCAACATAATATAAAGGTTGGGTGAAATAGTGTGACCCTTTCTGTAGAATCAAATCCTCAACCAATCCCTCTCTCAAGTCCAACCTTACCAAGATGCATACAACCACCATTGTTCTAGAAGTTTAAAATACATATATGCTTCAACGAACTGACTGAGGGAATTTCCTATCTCCCTTAAAACCTATATGAAATAGAAGTCAATGGATATCCTAGATAACTTGACCCATATTGATACCAAATCCAATGTTTCTCTCATTGAAACAAACAATGGTGATCATAATTTCATAAGAAATGGAGAAGAGTCCTAAAAATAAGATCCCACCAAGATTATTTTAGCATTAGAGTCCGACCTAAACAAAATGTTAACCATCCTTTGGAGAGAACATAAGCGACATGTTCATATCCTAATACATATTCCCAAGTAACCACCACCCACTCCGTTGTGCTTATTTGAGCACTAGAGTTAACAAAAACAAGTAGGTTCATTTCCTTGTTAGGTTAGCAAGATAATACATAAATGAGTTAGTTGATTAGTGGTTCAGATAGAGCGAAAACAAGAAAGTAAATAACAAGAAATAAACACTAAAATAGGCATATAAAAAATTCAAATGGATGCATGAAAGAGACACTAGGAATAGCTACCAATAGGACCGATCTTTGAGTTGATAACTCCTAGGAGAAGTATGGGAACTTATGAGTCCCCTCTTCCTCCTTGGGAGGGATCTCGAATCCCCCAAACACAAATCTCTCTTCTTCTAACAATGAAAAATGTAAATACTATGGTGAAGACTTGATTTTAAAAATTCTCAAGAGGAGAGAAGTGCAACACTTGCTATGGAAGCTCAAGAGGCTCTAGGGGAATGATGGCTTCTACAAAACCAAATGAACAAAATAACAATAGTCAAAATTATTCTCTTTGTGTGCATACCTTGGTCATGTATTTATAGGACCAATGCAAGATTTTTCATAACTTGCTTGTTGTGTGAATGGGAGCCCCTTTGGAGGTACTACCCATCCCCTCAATATCCCCTAGGTTAGAATTCAGGTTTATTTGAGTGTCTTGTTTGAGTACACTCCAATATGGAAGTGGTTGAGGCCTGACCAATTTCATTAATGTGCCATTTATGCATCAATGTGGGTTTTTGTGGAGATATCTACGTAGACTACGCATTCAACATCGTGTTGGCTCATGCAGATTGCACAAGTCAGGTTTGGGGAAATTGCACTGAAATTCAATAACTATTTTGTATAATGTTGCTTGTTGAATAGGTTTTGTAAATGCTTGAGGTCTGTTGATTAATATTTTGTGGTGGTATTGTCTTCAACCATTTCCTGTATTATTGTGAGAATTTTTTTGGTGATAACATATGCCCCCTGATGTGTGAGGTTAGGAGCATACATATAACCAAAATAAATCATTGTTTCTTTTGGTGGTGATGTCATTGTGTAGAAAAGTGAGAGGGTTTGTATTGAGGAATTGTGAGAGTTATCCATTGAAGTGAGAGGGGACTAATATGTGGACCCAATATTCTTTGAAAAAATATTTTTTTTGTATAGATGAGGTGGGCATGCCCCATGCTCATGTCATGAAACTAGAGTAGGATAAGTGTAACTAAAATCTGTTGATGAAGTGGATATCTGCAGTGCCCTCGGGGGCATTAAAACAATATATGACAGTTCTTATGAATGAATTGGATCTGAATCAAGGAATGAATAAATCAGAGGCATTGTTGGCCTATCAAATTCAGAGGTCTTCAGATGCAACTAAAAAATGCAACGGTCGCATAGTAAGACCCACCATAACACGAAACATTGTTTAGGTTGAATGTTATGGGGGCCAACGACATCAAAAAACTATGAGGACTCTTTCTGTGTCATCCAATACTGCTCATTAATAATGGAATGAGAGCCAAGATAATTCCACCTTCCTGGAAATGTGTGCTGACGTTGACGTCGATAGGGAAGGGGGCACAACTACAAGAAGTAAAGGGATTCTTGACATCAATTTGATCAAAGTGGCATAAGGAGCTATAGGGAGGAAAAGATGAATAAACAAGTGACATGGATGACGTTCAATATGTATGGGATTCATAGACTTCCCTTGGTTGGGGGAATATAGAATGATGGAAACAACTGTAAAACACAATTTGTTATCAGGGGGCCGACCAAATATTGAGTAAACTATGCTAAATGGATGAGATTGCAAAGGGATGTAGGATAGGTCAAGATACAAAGGTGTGGGACAAGGATGTCTGTGATAGTGGATATTTTTGCCATGGTAAGGGTAGTTTGTAGTGATGATAATGAATGTGGGATTCCCTAACCAAGGGCGACATGGGTTGCTGTGTTCCAAGGAAAAAATGCCATCGAATGTGATGGCAAAAACCTACTACTATATTTGCTGAAATTTAAAAGGTTCTTTATGTAATTACCAAATGATAAAGAATAATTGGGTTGATGATATACATACAAAAATGGGTGCCCTAGTGAACTATGGCTTGGCCTTCATGGGTCACAAGTAGTGAAATGTAACTAATAAAGGGTGGGGAACCCATGGTTGGGTTTCTGTACTAGGTAGATGAATGGATAATGAACTCGTAGATGGGAAATTGATATTGGATGAGGTGAAGGGTTAATGATGATGTGGAGGCACATCTAATGTAACCAAAATAATATGATGTGGTATTCCATCAGAGCTAGGATAAAAAGATGATGAGAAGAAGTATGAGGCTCATTCTCTAAGGTGCAATAATATGAGGACGCCCAATCCTAAGGGAAAAGAGAAACACGAGTGTCGATTTTCAAAGGGGAAAATATCTATGGGACAAATCATGTAGGTGGGAATGCTACCGGATGGCAATACTAAAATGAAATGTAGGTGATGGTACCACAAAGCCAGGTCTAATGATCGTAGGAGTGAATGTTAGAGGGTGTGACTAGGAGTTGCAATTGTTTTCAGAGGGCATGATGGTATGCCAATTTTGAACATATACCCGAAGAGGCCACATATGATGGCGAAGAATGAATGGGATGTACATATTCTTAACAAGAACCCGCACACACAAAAACTAAATACCCGATGTAAAAAATACTTGATGATAAAGAACATATGACAATTATTTGATAATGATGATAATGAGTGTACGTGCCTATGACCGGGGCTAGGAGGTGGCTCCCTAGGTTTTCAGAAGAAAATACAGAAAAAAACAATAGGGATTTGTATATGGTAGAATCAAGATCATTGTGACATGAACGGTGTGAAAAGAACAACTCCTGGGATCTGAAATGGAATGTTGGAAGTTTGGGGAGGGGGGATATATATGGGTGTGGGGGGAAGGGTGAGGAGACATCGTCGATATGATGATCATGGTGTTGGTTCTGCTGATTCCCCAATGAAGGATGAGGTATACGCTTTTGTGTGTGATATGGATAAGTTACAACAACAATTTGAGGCAGTGTTAGAGGGGATGCCTAAGGATCAGTGGACCCATATCCAGGATGATAGGATCCCGAAGTAGTGCATTGGGGGACATCATGAGTGACGATCCTTGGTGTGTCATGCAGTAGTTGATGGTGTCTTGGTGATGGGGCATTTTCTCCTAGGGGTAGTTCCCCCAGATGGGAGAGGGGGAGTGCCCCTAGCTAGTCATGGTTCACCAATGAGTGAATTTTTAGAGTTAGGGGCATCATAGGTGATAGTATTGAATTGTATGGGAATGACCCACATTTTTGTGTGATATATGTATAGGAGTTGAGGCTCCCATTTTGTATATTTTGGGAATAGTTATTGAGATGGGACTCCGACGATGGGATCGGGGATGACGTATATTTTTTGTCGAAACATTATGGCACTGTTATATATATATAATTTAAGCTAATGTGATAAATGCCAATCTATCACTTAATTAGCCATGGTATTTGCAACTTGGTTTAGAATCCTAGGAATATGTGTGAATGTGGTGGATTCAAAATTCCAAGATAGTAATATAACTTGTAGGTATTTTATAAATAAGAACGGATCATAGATGTGATAGATATTATTCAGCTACAAGACGATGAGCTGGGAATCTAGGAGGACGCTTAGGTGACGATTATGGTGGTGACTGGATTTTGTGAGGATACCAATTACAATGTCATACTCAACTTGGTTATTGGTTGCAGGTCCAAGGCATATACCACTAGAGTGGAGTAATACATGTTTCGGGGTGTAAATGACCCATGTTGCTGAAGTAAGATTCCGAGTCCAACGACTGGCACCATCATCGTAATCGATGTGGTAAATAGATGGAAAATTCATGTGTCAAAAAACATTACAAAGGATCAGACATATGTTGTGGATACATTCTCTATAAAAAAGACTAAAAACAAAATAAAAATACAAGAAGAGCCTAAGGTAGGGTGGCTACGCTTAAGGGTAGAATTTATTCAAGTATAACCCATTGATAGGGTCTTTGAGGGTAGCTCCTTCAGGGTGATCCAATATGTAGATGCCCTTAGTGAAGCAATGGAGAAGGATGAATGGTCCTTGCCAAAGGGAATAAAACTTACCATGGCCTAAGGTGTCATGGGCGATGTCGTACGATAATACTAACTCACGTTACTTGAATGAGCGAAGGTTCACTTGGCGGTCAAAGACTGCTTTGGAACATTTTTTGGCCACTTCGTTGTTTTGCAAAGGGGAGCGTCGATCATCGTCTAGGGATTCGAGTTTGAGTAGTAATTGCTCCATCAGAGTTGTGTCGAGAAAGAGCTCGATGACAGTGCACAATGTGAGGATTTCACATTCTATGGGAAGGATAGCTTCGACTCTGTGAACTAGATGAAATTGTGTGAAGCCAGTAGCAATTTTGACTGTGGTACAATATGCCCATAATGTTGAAAATAACATATGGTTCCAGTTAGATTTTTGTTTATCCACAGTGTGTTGGAGCACAATTTTGATGACTTTGTTGACAACTTCAACTTTCCCGTTTGATTGTGGATAGTATGGTGAAGCGAAATCATGAGTAAACCCTAGCTTGGAGCATAACTCAACAGACACTTCATTTTCAAAATGTTTACCATGGTCAGACACTAGCTAGAGGGGAAATCCAAAATGGATAATGACATGGTTGAAGACGAATCGATTTACAATGTTTTCCATATTATTGAATGTTGGCATGGATTTCACCCATTTGGTGATGTAGTCAACAAAGACTACGATATATTTGTGCCCATTATTGGATGGGGGGTTGCAAGTCATGAAATCAATACCCCATTTGCAAAAGGGGCTTGCTGTAATGAATAGATGGAGGGGAGTGGGTGGTGCTATGGATTTATGTGCATATAGTTGACATTTGTCACAATGCTTGATGACATGGAAGGAGTTGTAAAACAAAGTGGGCCAAAAGTAACCAGCCCAAACCATTTTTTGTGCTGTGGACATACTGGAGAGATGACCTCCGTATGTACCACTATGGAGGTAGTTTAGTAATTTTTCTACCTCTTTTATGGTGAGGAAACAACGAATTATGGTGACTAACCCCCTATGATAGAGAACATATCCTATGCGGAGGTAAATGGAAGCTTGATGACGGATACAATGATGATCGTCTTAGGAGAGATGAGGACCAACTTTTTGCGTATGAAGATATATGAGAATGTATTCGTACCATGGGTCATTGAATGAAATCAAGAATACATGTTCATCCGAGAAGTTCTTGTTTACATGGGTGTCAGATGAGTTTGATGGGAGGTCTGCAATCATCTCTTCGAGGACGAGGAATTTCTTTCTTTTGGGAGTCGTGAACTCTAGATCGTATTCTTGGAGGATGACGATCAAAAGAGAAAATTTTCCATTGATATGACACTAACTAAGGAGGTATTGCATTGGGTTAGAATCTGCCATGACCTTGGTAGTTCAAAGAAAGATGTGGTGGCGCAGTGTTTGGGTTGCAAGGACAACAACCAAGGATAACTTCTCTTTGTGATTGTACTTCATAGGTGGCCTAGAGAGGTTTTTTCTTATGTAGTAAATGACATGCTTGTGTTGGTCATTGCCTACTTGATCTGGCACTCCTACAAATGAGACCTATGAGGTAGACAAATACATGATATAATCCCTATCAAAATATGGGGGACTGATTAGGGGTGCTTTACTGAGTTCTTATTTGAGGGAGTCAAAAGTATATTTGGCATGTTGATCCCAATGGAATGGGATGTCACAATGTAGTAAGCACAAAAATCCGTGAGCATAGATTGCATAGTCGAGAATGAAGCATCGTAGGGAATTATCCTTTCCTTGGAGGCTTTGCAGTTGACGAAAGTTATTTGGAGGAGGAATCTCATTGATTGCTTGGAATTTTAGGGGGTCCACGATGATTCCTTGTTGGGAGGCGATGAAACCTAACATGCATCTAAAGGTGAAACAAAAACACATTTTAGGGAGTTTAATCGAATGTTGTACTTGTGACATCATTGAAAGATGATTTGTAAGTCTTCTAAGTGTTGTGATCGCTTCTTGGAGCAAGCGGTGAGGTCATCCAAGTAAGCAAGGATGATATGGGCGAGATCATGAAGAGCATACGTCATGGCTCTTTGAAAACTGACACCCGCATTCTTTATCCCAAAGGGGATGACACAATAGGCGAAGGTACTCCATGGGGTAGTGAGCAGAGTTTTGTATTGATCTGCATGGTGAATTTGAATTTGATTGTAGATGAAGAATCTATCCATTAATGAAAGGAATTCGTGACCGACACATGCATCAATAACCTGGTCCATGAAGGGTGTTGGTTAATTGTCCTCGGGATAGGATTGATTAAGGTCCCATAAATTGGTTCATACCTGAATAATACCCTACTTTTTGTTGACTAGCATAGGGTTCGATACCCATGAAGTATATGCAATAGGGTAAGATGAACTCAATAGTACATAATTTATCGATCTAAGATTTGATAGCCATGGACTTTGAAGGATGTAAAGGTCATTTCTTTTGACAAACAAGGGAAACATCAGGCCATGCATCGATGAAATATTCAACAATGGTTGGGTCTAATCTAAGCATTTATGTGTATAACCAAGCAAAAATGTCTCAGAATTCCTGAAAGAGTGATTTGTAAGTGGCGATCTCTTCAGGAAAATAGGCGATGCCGAAGGTGATCTCTTCGATGATGCCAGGTTTGAATGAGATGTCAATTTTGATAGTAGGGGAGATATTGGCCATATTCCCTTCTTCAAAAGTGTCAGGGTTGGGAATTAGATTTTTGAACCAATCCACATGTCCTGGGGGGATGAAGTCTTTGGTTTCAATTACGTAGACATGCGTGTCTATGCATGGTTGAAATGCTTCTTATGCTAAAAATAAATATCGATGATGCATATCATCATAGGGAAAATTTTGTGTTTTCATGGCCTGTAGGATATCTTCATTTGATTGGAAGATGAGTGAAAATAATGGGTCGTCAGAGGTATGAGATGTGGGTGGGACATAGTGGTGTCTGAGGTATGATCTGATTTGATGTTGATGTCACCGTCTATGGAAGGGGCATAATATGAATATGGGTGGTCATCGTGTTCTTTCGTGGTAAGTTGACTGATGGGAGGAGATGAGGAGGATTCACCAGATGAAATGCACCATATATTCATACATGTGTGTGGATCATGTAGGAAGGGGGGAGGAAGAATCTCATGGATAGGACTTATAGGTGGATTGGGTGGGTACGGAGGGAAGTCTTCTGATATATGTGAGATCAATATGGCTAAGGGAGCCAGGGGTAAAAGGTGGGGGAATGTGGGATGACATCCTTGTGGAGATACTTCCACTATCGGTTCAAGGGGGGTTTGAACCAATGTTGGTATATGTGGAAGAGATGCCATGTGTCGAGCTCTAGAATCAATAATGAGGGGGCACATAATGTAAAATGGTCCAACTAATCACACAATGCACAAGGGCATCTCATCTGTTCATTTACTGACGTGGATATGTAATGGATATAAATAATGGTATAAGCGGTGGAGTGTTCTTGAGAGGGATCAGGAAATGTTGTTTTTGCACGACTGCCAGGTTTTCTCAGAATTGAGGGAGAGTTGGACAATGATGGGTATAGTGGCCATACTGTGAGCATATGGAAGACACGAATTTGGTACAAATACCTTTCTGTTGATATGATGTAGGTTATTTGGTTATGGGTGTCACTACGAGCATATGAAGTAATGGCTCTACCTTGGGTAGATGAATTAGATTGCATAATTCTAGGTAGGGCATATATTGGTTGAGTTTCCAACTGTTGCACAAAGTGCACATGGTGGTTGGATTCGAGGTTGGGAGGGAAGGGTGGACTCCTTTTTCTTCTTGGTGCCTCTTATGTTGGTATTGGTGCCCCCTTTGTTGGTATCACTACCCCAAACTGTATGAATGGTGGGAAGAGTTGGAATTTGAACCATTAGTTCTGTAGGAAAAACCTATGGTTGAGGTGGAATGGATGGGATGAGTACCATAGATGGTGGGGTGAGATACAAAACTAGGATGTCAAGCACCATATTTGGATAGGTAAGGGTAATGTTCACTTGATATGTTGAGACCCCTAGTGGTGGGTAAAAGAATGGTATTTAGGTTATAGCCCGAGGGACTGTTTTCCTAATAGACATTTTCTTAGACATCGACATGGTGGATTAGAGGGGTGGTTCTTCTAGAGGGGACTGCGAAGTAATCTATTCATGGATTGTTTGTGACATAGATTCCACCATGAAGGATGATGGTATGGATCCTTCAAGAGGGGGATTATCGAGGATTTACACACCATCTGATGTGACGACACAAACTTGAGTGGTACCGGTAGGTGGGAGGATAGAAGGGGGTGTCCCCTTATAAAACTCATAAGTGATGGATCATGGAAAATTCTTGGTCCAACTTCTATGATAGGAAAGAGGTCAGAGATAGCTCATATGAGAGGGAGGATGTTGTCTATGTGGCCCGATTGATTAGGTTCATAATGTGTTAATTGGTCAATAATGACTATCTTCCCATTGTGGGGGAAGAGCATGGTGCAAAATATGGAAGAGGCGACAACCTTCATGGCGTACATATAATTGCATCAAAGAGGATGTTGTAATCCAATTGGGCATCGATAACTTTGATGTCGATGAGAATCATTTCCCCCCTTAGTTCAACTGGCACATTCTGGTAGAGGCTTTCAGATTGTGATGGGTGACCATTGTATTCTCTAAGAGTAATGGCCGAGGGGATGAGATCAAGTGTTCCGAGTTGTTTCCATACTACTTTGGAAACAATGCATGTAGATGCCCCTTCATCAATGATACATTGATGTACGATTATTTTTGTATTTTGACCGGGATTTGGAAAGTGACAAGAGAGGGAAGGCGTGGTTCAACATTATCCAAATAAAAAGTGATCAGATGAGTATCTGATGGGTAAGGCCTTTCATTGTGAAGGGAATGTTTGGAGAACCTCTAACACTGACATAACAGCTAGGGATTGAGCCAGTTAAATAATGAGACTATAGTTGTGTGTTTCTCTAGCGTAAGAGTTGTGTACGTTCTTGCACAAAGGTGCACGGGGTACACGAGTGATTGTTTCTATGCTAGGAAGGGGTATTGTCAAAGGTTTCCTTGTAGGTAGTTGGAGTGAGTCCAAAGTGGTCAAACTTGAGTAGGGAGGCATGTTGTATCGACGGCTACGATTTTAGAGTATGATTTATTATTGTGTGAGAAGAATGTTGCGATCAATCGAATTCCCTTGTTGAGTGGGACCTGGGTTGTCTATACAGTCCCAACTATTNTATTGATGAATCCTTGGTGGGGAATAAAATTTTGTAGGACCACAAGGGTTTGTCATTGCATATATTTTTGAGGGACTTGTGGTGGTCCCTATGGAGTAGGGGGTCTAGTTGGATTCTTGGCTTCCTTCATCCTTTTGTAAACAACAATTTGAGGAAAGTGGTGAGTGTAATGACCATACTCACTACAAAGTGCGCAAGGGAAATTGATCCCGGGGTTGTTATTTTTCCCTTGTATTTGTTGGGCATTGTTATTTCCCCCTTGGGGATTCTAGTTACCATGTTTTTGGTTTTCCCATTCTGGGGTGTTTTGTGGTGAAGGATTTCCCCCTTGCCCTTAGTTGGTGTTATTTTTTTTCTTTCCCTTATTTTTTTTGTTATTGGATTGATTAGGAGGGTTGTGTTGAGAACTCAACACACCCTAAAAAGCCTATGTCAAATTTTACTTTTTGGGTACCACATGATTTTGCACTGTCTAATTTGACATCAGTACGAAGAATGTTGCCTTTGCTTATCATTTTGTTTTCCATTTAAGTCTTTCAATTTTTTTTTGAGCATGTGAAAACCATTAACTTAAAAGACTCATATCTAAATTAGAGAATTGACAGTCAAAACTTTTCCCGACGCACTTAAGTAATTCGACATCGGGAAGGATTAAGCGTGAAAGAAAAAGCTAGAGAGAACCAAAGTTGTCGAGTCCCGATATTCATCGGCATCGATAGATGCGAGATTTATTTCATGACAAACATCACTGAGAATATCGACGATGATCGATCCCTTTGACATCGGTGAACGACTAAAAGAGTAAGTGCTCATGAAGAATGAAATGATATCACTGATCGCCGACTTCCGAAATGTTTTTGGCATTGGGGGTTTTCGAGTATGATAACCCACAAAGGAACTACACAATGGAACTATCTCTAAGAGCCCATACCCAATAAATTCCAACATCGACGAGTTTTTAGAAGGATAGCCCGTGGAGAACGTGAGAAGTCAACCCCGGATCATCGACCCCGATGAAAATCCTAGGTTTATTTTAATGCACGTCTTCTTCTAAAAGACATGACTTCGAATGAGATATACGGTCAAACCACCTATCCTCTGTTTTCATCTATCGATGCCCGAGTGATTAGACATATGATCTAGTTTTCCCTGGAGTCATTACTAGCTCCTAAGACCCATGGCGCACCTCGAACCAGTTTTACCACACCAGCATCGTACGACGAAATTCGTCAACGTAGATAGTTTTCTCAGGAGGATACCGATGGAAACATGCATAAGGATATCACCGATTCTTGATCTCCCCAGTAAGAAAACGGTGGGACGTTTTAGCTCTAAGATACGCTAGATACAACGCTTAAAGGGTTAATTAATTCCAGAACCTCGCATTAGTTGCTAATTTGTGCGTGAATTAAAAGGACTGTTTGAAGATGCCAATACAGTGCATCTCCCTCTACGCCTCCACCGTCAACCCATGTACAATTTATTTGCAGAGATTAGGCAGTAGATTGTTTTGAATTTCACCCATTACTCGTATTAAATGGTTGTTACGACTGGTAGGATCTCTCTCGTTATATTCTTTTGAGTCATTGTAAACAAGTTTATTCTATGCACGAAGGAGTTCAGAACATCCAGAGGAGCAAGACGAGCAGTCCGGGGATAGTTTCCAAGGTCCAGTGAGTATTAAACAATAATTTAGCAAGCGTTACAGGTATGTACCAGTCTATGGATGTTTTATGCTTCATTTCGTACATTTTTATCCAATGTTACTCAGTACACTTGCCTAAAGGATAATTTTTGGTTGCATGAGAAATGCCTCCAAAGAAACCCACCACCAGGAAATATCCAAGAGCACCAAAGCTACAAGAACCATAGGTGGTAGAAGGTTCCTCCCCAGTGGTTGCAAGACAATTGGAATTTTCTCCAAATCTAGTGCCTATCATCAAAATAGCCACCAAGAAGGCTTTCGTTCAACCCCTAGCCTTTGGAGACACAGATGAGAACATTGGGACCAAGACAATATTCCCGCGCTGGGAAGAAATTTTCAAGAAAATCAAGCTAGAGAAGTTCCCTGAATATACCCCACACAATGATCCTGATATGAGAAGACTCGACGATGAAGTCGTCTTGAATGTCCAAAAGGCGTATCTGCACATGGTTGCGAGCAAGACTCAAGTATTCCCCTGCATCAAACTCCTAGAATGGATTATCAATCACAATGACACACAAAGATGTTTGATTAATGAAGACAATGACGAGTGTGTCGGGGTTTTCCTCCCAGTGGAAGTTCAAAATTACTACGAGCTCAGAGAGCTGGAGGAGCGGTTGAACACTGATTTTGTTTTGAGTTTTTATGAGAAACATGACACCAGCAAGGTGATGGATTCCTGGTGGAGAGAGGATAAAAAGTTCACCAATCAAACCTTCGACTAGTACCCGATGACCAAACTAAGAGAGCCTTACATCTATCTAATGGCCTCTAGCTTATACTATAGCCATTTCTAGAATAGGTTTCAATTGGGGTGCAATCATCTCCAAACAACTGAGCACTTGCATATGACAAGCTCAGATGCTGAAAGAGGGAGAAACCCCTTCCTTTGACATGGCCTCTTATCTATTGGACATCATTTGTGCCAAGAACGTCTTTGTCGGAATGAACTTAAGTTGACACGCCTCCAAATTCCCTGTCCATGTATATTTCAACATATTGTGGGAAAACAGGTACAAGAAATCATACTCTCTCATATACGATTAGTTTATCGCATGTATTTATTTCTTACTGTTCAAGAAAGAGTGCCCAAGACTGTTAGATGCAACCAAAAAGGTTGTATCGAAAGTTGGCCATTGGTATCTGGATGAGCGTGATACCTACATCAGGGTTTTCGGTGCCACTGAAGCACCCCATTTGATACCTGTATATGTCCCCGATCGACTACTAGTAGGGGAAATCTGTTATTAGACCATCTTTCAAGGTTATAATGCTACTTTGGTAAAGGATAAGAAGCGAGCCTTCATACCCTATAGGTTTCATATTGGTTTCTACATGGTAAAGGACACCGCGTAGGCCAAACAAGAAGGGTTAAGCTAATTGGAGTTCTGATTCCAGACTGGCTGTTTTCGCAAGAACGACCCCAAGGGTTTGGTCCTGAAGCATGTGTTACAGGTATCATCCTGCTGGTCATATGCCCATGAAAGGCTTGAGGATGAGATCTTCTCTGAAAATGCTCAAAGTTGGGATGAGGTGGTGGCAAGGATGGATGAACCTAAAGCAACCATGTTTAAGGCCATGAGTTGGGATGATCAAGCAACAATCTTGGAAAAATTGGCTCAAGAAATCCTCGGGGCCAATGAAGAAAGGATAGCACCTGAATCAGTCGAAGCAATGGAATCTCCTTAAGAAACCACTGAAACAACAGAGATTTCCCAGGTAACCCCAATACAAGACAGGAATTTACCTGAGGCTCAGGATGAGTGAGAGAGAGGGGAACTCATGTATCAACAAACCCAACATATAATGAATCATATGCGGGATAACCCAAACCTCATCTGGTTGCCAAGGCTTCCGACCGATAGCCCAGAAGAAATCTCGACGGGAACATGTGGCCCTGATTTCATATACCTTGATAACATCGACTGGTCAGATGACCCTGAATCCACAATGCCACCGACTGGATCACCCGTAGTTGTGACGACTCAACCAGAGACATGTCGTGTATCAGTAGAAACAAGCACGCCTAATCCTTTGAGGGAATTTATAAATATATATAGTGATGATGAAATACCAGAGGCATATCGCAGGACCCCTGTGCGCATCCAAGAAGAAAAGGGATATGAGAAGACTTCTTCTCCTACTCTCGAGGTCCAAACCCAGGAGATCCCACATAAATTTGGGAAACACAGTCACATGGTGTGATCAACAGGTTCCCAAACCTGTGGACGAGGTAGTCGATATTTATGTGATCTCCTACGATCGAAAGAGGAAGCCCATCGTCCAGAGAACTACAAAGAAAAGGAGGACCATGTTGGATCGCTCCATCCTCATCGCTACAGAGGAAAAATTGATAAACACCGAAAATGATAGAACATATGAGCTCCTCGGCGTGGGGATGGTGCTCTCGGATGCCACCCTAGACATAGCCAGATGAGATGAAAAAGATCTAGCCGCCACCTTGAAGGAACTAGAACATTTGTGCCACCTGGCTGAATACTGTTAATGTTTTATGCTGATATTATAGTTCTTTGCATTTCATAAGATAAGAGCATAATATGAACAAGATCACTGAGAAATACACATCCACAATAGACACAACATTTATCCTGGGAAACCCTCTAGGGGAAGAAAACCCA
>SNQJ01S0077532.1:29268-60660 GCA_010110895.2 Picea sitchensis | reverse complement strand
ACGTCATCCCCGATCCCATCGTCGGAGTCCCATCTCAATCACTATTCCCAAAATATACAAAATGGGAGCCTCAACTCATATACATTTATCACACAAAAATGTGGGTCATTCCCATACAATTCAATACTAGCACCTACGATGCCCCTAACTCTAAAAAGTCACTTGTTGGTGAACCCTGACTAGCTAGGGGCACTCCCCCTCTCCCATCTAGGGGAACTACCCCTAGGAGAAAATGCCCCATCACCAAGACACCATCAACTACTACACAACACACCAAGGATCGTCACTCATGACGTCCCCCAATGCACTACTTCGGGATCCTATCAGCTTGGATATGGGTCCACTGATCCTTAGGCACCCCCTCTAACATTGCCTCAAATTGTTGTTGTAACTTATCCATATCACACACAAAGGCGTATACCTCATCCTTGGTTGGGGAATCAGCAGGACCGACACCGTGATCATCATATCGACGATGTCTCCTCACCCTTCCCCCCACACCCATATATATCCCCCCTCCCCAAACTTCCATCATTCCATTTCAGATCCTAGGAGATGTTCTTTTCACACCGTTCATGTCACAATGATCTTGATTCTACCATCTACAAATCCCTATTGTTTTTTTCTGTATTTTCTTCTGAAAACCTAGGGAGCCACCTCCTAGCCTCGGTCATAGGTACGTACACTCATTATCATCATTATCAAATAATTGTCATATGTTCTTTATCATCAAGTATTTTTCACATCGGGTATTTAGTTTTTGTGTGTGTGGGTTCTTGTTAAGAATATGTACATCCCATTCAGTCTTCGCCATCATATGTGGCCTCTTCAAGTATATGTTCAAAATTGGCATACCATCATGCCCTCTTAAAACAATTACAACTCCTAGTCACACCCTCTAACATTCACCCCTATGATCATTAGACCTGGCTTTGTGGTACCATCACCTACATTTCATTTTAGTACTGCCATCCGGTAGCATTCCCACCTACATGATTTGTCCCATAGATATTTTCCCCTTTGAAAATCGACACTCGTGTTTCTCTTTTCCCTTAGGATTGGGCGTCCTCATATTATTGCACCTTAGAGAATGAGCCTCATACTTCTTATCATCATCTTTTTATCCTATCTCTGATGGAATACCACATCATATTATTTTGGTTACATTAGATGCGCCTCCACATCATCATTAACCCTTCACCTCATCCAATATCAATTGTCCATCTACAAGTTCATTCTCCATTCATCTAATTGGTACATAAACCCAACCATGGGGTCCCCACCCTTTATTAGTTACATTTCACTACTTGTGCCCCATGAAGGCCAAGCCATAGTTCACTAGGGCACCCATTTTTGTGTGTATATCATCAACCCAATTATTCTTTATCATTTGGTAATTACATAAAGAACCTTTTAAATTTCAGCAAATATAGTAGGTTTTTTCCATCACATTCGATGGCATTTTTTCCTTGGAACACAACAACCCATGTCACCCTTTGTTAGGGAATCCCACATTCATTATCATCACTGCATACTACCCTTACCACGGCAAAAATATCCACTATCACAGACATCCTTGTCCCACACCTTTGTATCTTGACCTATCCTACATCCCTTTGCAATCTCATCCATTTAGCATAGTTTACTCAATATTTGGTCGTCCCCCTGACACCAGATTGTGTTTTACAGTTGTTGCCATCATTCTATATTCCCCCAACCAAGGGAAGTCTATGAATCCCATACATATTGAACGTCATCCATGTCGCTAGTTTATTCATCTTTTCCTCCCTATAGCTCCTTATGCCACTTTGATCAAATTGATGTCAAGAATCCCTTTACTTCTTGTAGTTGGGCCCCCTTCCTTGTCGACGTCAGCACACATTTCTAGGAAGGTGGAAGTATCTTGGCTCTCATTCCATTATTAATGAGCAATATTGGACGGTACAGAAAGAGTCCTCATCATTTTTTGATGTCGTTGGCCCCCATAACATTCAACCTAAACAATGTTTCATGTTATGGTGGGTCTTACTATGCGACTGTTGCATTTTTCAGTTGCATCCGAAGACCTCTGAATTTGATAGGCCAACAATGCCTCTGATTTATTCATTCCTTGATTCAGATCCAATTCATTCATAAGAACTGTCATCTATCATTTTAATGCCCCAGAGGGCACTACAGATATCCACTTCATCAACAGATTTTAGTTACACTTATCCTACTCTAGTTTCATGACATGAGCATGGGGCATGCCCACCTCATCTATACAAAACAAAAACAATTCAAAGAATATTGGGTCCACATATTAGTCCCCTCTCACTTCAACGGATAACTCTCACAATTCCTCAATACAAACCCTCTCACTCTTCTACACAATGACATCACCACCAAAAAATGATTTATTTCGACTATATGTATGCTCCTAACCTCACACATCAGGGAGCATATGTTATCACCAAAAAAATTCTCACAACAATATAGGAAATGGTTGAAGACAATACCACCACAACACATTAATCAACATACCTCAAGCATTTACAAAACCTATTCAGCAAGCAACACTATACAAAATAGTTATTGAATTTCAGTGCAATTTCCCCAAACCTGACTTGTGCAATCTGCATTAGCCAACACGGCGTTGAATGGGCAGTCTACGCAGATATCTCCACAAAAACCCGCACTGATGCATAAATGGCACATTAATGAAATTGGTCGGGCCTCAACCACTTCCATATTGGAGTGTACTCAAACAAGACACTCAAATAAACCTGAATTCTAACCTAGAGGATATTGAGGGGATGGGTAGTACCTTCAAAGGGGCTCCCATTCACACAACAAGCAAGTTATGAAAAATCTTGCATTGGTCCTATAAATACATGACCAAGGTATGCACACAAAGAGAATAATTTTGACTATTGTTATGTTGTTCATTTGGTTTTGTAGAAGCCATCATTCCCCTAGAGCCTCTTGAGCTTCCATAGCAAGTGTTGCACTTCTCTCCTCTTGAGAAGTTTTAAAATCAAGTCTTCACCATAGTATTTACATTTTTCATTGTTAGAAGAAGAGAGCTTTGTGTTTGGGGGATTCGAGATCCCTCCCAAGGAGGAAGAGGGGACTCATAAGTTCCCATACTTCTCCTAGGAGTTATCAACTCAAAGATCGGTCCTATTGGTAGATATTCCTAGTGTCTCTTTCATGCATCCATTTGAATTTTTTACATGCCTATTTTAGTGTTTATTTCTTGTTATTTATTTTCTTGTTTTCGCTCTATCTGAACCACTAATCAACTAACTCATTTATGTATTGTCTTGCTAGCCTAACAAGGAAATGAACCTACTTGTTTTTGTTAACTCTAGTGCTCAAATAAGCACAACGGAGTGGATGGTGGGTACTTGGGAATATGTATTAGGATATGAACATGTCACTTATGTTCTCTCCAAAGGATGGTTAACATTTTGTTTAGGTCGGACTCTGATGCTAAAATAATCTTGGTGGGATCTTATTTTTAGGACTCTTCTCCATTGCTTATGAAATTATGATCACCATTGTTTGTTGCAATGAGAGAAACGTTGGATTTGGTACCAATATGGGTCAAGTTATCTAGGATATCCATTGACTTCTAGTTCATATAGATTTTAAGGGAGATAGGAAATGCCCTCGGTCAGTTCGTTGAAGCATATATGTATTTTAAACTTCTATAACAATGGTGGTTGTATGCATCTTGGTAAGGTTGGACTTGAGAGAGGGATTGGTTGAGGATTTGGTTCTACAGAAAGGGTCACACTATTTCACCCAACCTTTATATTATGTTGGCATTCCATTCAGGTGCAGAATATGCCATATGTATGGGTCTTTAGTCATTGAGTTTCCTCTACCTTTCATTATAATGGTTTGAGAGAAGAAACCATCCGTATCTCCATATGTTGAGGAAGTTGTGAGAGGTAAGGTAGGATTTTTTGAGAAAGATGTGGAATATAGGGTAGAAGAAGAGAGGCCAAATTCTAGAAAAGAGGGTAAAAAAATCTTATGGCAAAGGATATGGTGGTTGGAAATTTTCAAGGGTGGGTAAATGAAAAGAATAATTTCTCATCATCCAACATACAGAAGAATCCTCCTTAGTGATAATCGACGAAGGGGTGTCACCTAATAGGTGGCCCAACTATGGAGGTGGTGTCTTGATCGCTATGAGGGACCCATTGATGTCTAGGGGTAATCTCATATCAAACTTTGTCCCTTTGAATTTTAAACATTCTCTAGTTAAACGACTAGTCTCTGGATCCTCATTAAATATGCCTTATCGGTCATCTTATGATGGGGGAGTGCGGAAATTATGTGGGAATTTTTATAAGTAAGATGATCACCTTAAATCCCATATTTTTTTTTATCTATCTCTTGGTGGGTATGTGGAAGAAGGTTTCTTTGAATCAATGGAAGAGGTTTGTGGATCTACTAATGCAATAACTTCTTCTGAATTGGAGGAGAGGCCTCTGAGATACAATATGAGGCCTCAAAAGGAGTCAAGCAATTGTTTGGATGTAGATATTAGAGGGGGTTTGAGTTGGAATAAGGGGAAGGGCCCAAAGTATCTAAGTAGAAATAAAAAATAACATGTATTTCAAGCACAAGTTAGGGTTGCTTCTAAAGTAGAGAATGGTAGGAAATTATCCATCAGCAGTATTAGAGAATTGAACATCTCAGGGAGGGTTGAACCATGATTTGTCTTTCCTTCAATTTTTAGGGTTTGGTCAATTACCCTGGAAGACTGACCTTGAAGAGAATTGTGAATATTCTCAAACCTAACCTAATTCTTTTGCAAGAAACCATGTGTGAGGGAGGAAATATTGCAGAGTTGTCCAAGATGTTTGGGGGTTTAAATTTTATGTATGTAGATGAAAAGGGTAGTCTAGAGGATTATTATCTGGTTGGAGAACCTAGTTCTTCCTTCTTTATAATAGCTTGTCTAATTATTTAGGGTTAGGGATAGAGATTTATTCTTAATATATGGGAAGATATATTTTGGTTATGAACGTATACAACCTCTATGTTGAAAGGACCAGCTACTAGGTGAATTTATTCAATGAGTATTTTATGAGGAAAGGAAATACAATTTTCAGGGGAGATATGAAATTCTCTTTAGGGAGCTCAAATATTTTGGGACCTAATGCTCAGGTGGATAATTTTTCTGATTTTTTTATGAAGATACTACAAGAAGTGGGTTTGATTGACATAGGGCCTATGAAACTAAAACCAACTTGGAGGAATAAGAGGGTGGTGCCTGACAAAATTGTCAAAAGGTTAGATAGACTTCTAGTGTCAGAATCATTTGTGGAAGACAATGTTAGGTTAAAGAAATCAATGAGATCATTGGGAGAATCTAATCACGTCATTGTGGTTATGGAGATGGATGAAGTGTAAAGATAACACCCGATCCTTTTAAAATTAATGCAAGTTGTTTATATGAGGTTTATTTTTTTATAGATAATAAAGGGATTGTGGGATTCTTTTAATGAAACACTTTTGGTGTCAACTTGTATCCAATTTGATTCTAATCTAAAAAAAGATCAAACGGACTACTATTGGTTGGGCACATGTTAAAAATATTAGGGATGACAAAGATTTATTGGATGTTGAAGATAAAATGGAGATGTTATATGAATATGATGGGTTTAGTTTTCTTTCTAGGGAACCAAATTATAAGGTTTATATCCTAGAGAAAAGGAGGAAATTACTTGATGAGAAAGGAGCTACTTGGAGGTTGAAAAGTAGGGCACTATGGATATCTAAAGGAGACGATAACTCTAAAATTTTCATCATTATGTTAACCATTGGAAAATTAGAGAGAAAATGGTGTGAAAGTGAATAAGTTTGACGATTTAGAAATAGTTGGTATTGATAACTTTGGGAATATTTACAATAAAGAAGAGAGTGTCTCTATTGTAGAGGTGGTCAAAATGACATTTTTTTTCCAAGTTTTGTAAATGAAGCTAAAAATGTAAGTCTAATCAAGGAGGTTTCAAAATATAAGGATCAAATAGTTCTTCATTGTTTTAAAAAGAACAAAATCCCAGGACCTAATCATTGGTCAACATAATTCTTCTTAGGTTTCTTTGAACAAATCGAAGGGGATCTTATCAAAGTATTAAGGAAACAATATTGCATGGAAGAGTGTTGGAATATTTTAATGCTACCTTTATTTCCCTCATACCAAAGACTACTAACTCTTCTACATTTAAAGAATTCAAGCATAATTCTCTATGTAAGAGCATTTACAAGATTATTGCAAATATTATTACCATGAGGGTGAAAAAGATGCTTCCAAAGTCAATTTTAGGAAAATAGTTTGGATTCTCAGAAGGTATGTAGATCAATGAGGATATTGGGGTATCCCAGGAACGATTACATTCAATTAGAACTAGAGGTCTCAAAGTGATGGTGGTAATGATTAATCTTTTCAAAAGCATATGATAGGGTTAGTTGGATGTGTTTGAGATTGATGTTGATACACCATGGTTTTTGTATTTCCTTTCTCAATTGGGTGATGAGTTGTGTGTCATATGTTTCCCTTTTGGTGTTGATTAATGGATCAAACTCGTGATGCTTTAGTCCTGGTAGAGGTCTTAGAAAAGGGTGCCTCATGTCTCCACTCCTCTTCCTTATAGTAGATGAAGGTCTCGGTAAGGCCTTAAATGATGCAAAAAGGTCAGGAACTTTCAAAGGTATGGATATTGGGGCCTCTCTCTATCTGTCCCATCTGTTATTTATTAAAAACATTCTAATTTTGTATGATGGGACCTATAGGTATATAGAGAAACTAAAGGACACTTTATATCTATATTGTGTTGCTACAAGGATGTTAGGGAATGTAACGAATTCATCTTCCTTTTGTAGGGATTGAGGATGAAGATAAGGATTATTTATAAATATTAATTCATATTTGAAGAAGGAATAGACTTGATTGATTATTAAAGTTGAGAAGAGAATATCAACTTGGTGTCACCGTTGTATTTCTAGAGGAGGAGGATTGGTCCTAGCTAAGGCAGCATTGGAATCTATTCCAGATTTCTAGATATCACTCCCTTGGATTCAAAAAGGGAATTTAGAAAATCTAAGGAGAATTTGTTTTAGGTTTCTTTGGTCTGATTGTAGTGAGAAAAAGGGGTATCTGGTGGGTAAAATAGAAAACTCTAGTTGTTCCAAAATCCTTGGGTGTATGGGGGCTAAAACATATGTCATTTGTCAAAGGCTCTAGCAACCAAAAGTGTTTGGAGACTAATTCAAGGAAAAGAGTCATGGTTCTAGGTTGTACAACAAAAATATATATATCCTAAAATTGTTGAAGGTTGGATAAGGAAGCCACAAAAATTATGTTCAATGTTTTAGTTATCTAGAAAGCAATGGTTATGGAACTCTCTTTAATAGGAGAAGGTTTAGTGTGGAAGGTGGTAAATGGGATGAATGTTAGATTGGGAGAGGACCCATGGGCAGGAAGTGGAAAATATTTTAGTCTTCCAAGAAATATGATCCAATCTCTACCACGTAGAGGTTTTTTCAAGATAGCACATATTATTGATCTAATTTAACCACCATATGCGAGAAAGGGTGGCTTCAAGCAAAAAGACTTGATTTCATAGGTGAGGAGACACAAATTTGGGGGGATTTTGTGGATCGACTAAAATCAAGTCATATGAGACTCACTAAGAGAGATGATGAGATTATTTGAGAATCCATCTTGTTATTATACTCCAAAAGCTGGATATCTCTCTACAAGATTATAATAAGCTAACATGAATTATGTGTGGTGGTGGAGGAAAATCTAGAAATTTAAATATTTGTCAAAGGATAATTTTTTTTAAATGGTTTCCTCTGAATAAAAAATCCTTGACATGGGATAATATACATAAAATAAATATATTTGGTCCTAATACATGCTCTCCATGTAAGGACTATGAAGAGACTAACACTCATATTATTATGGAGTGTTGTTTCTCTTTTCAAGTCTGAGCAGAGATTGGATCTCTGGATGGATTAAGAAATGTCTGGCATGGGACTGCAGTAAAGGAAGGGCTTAGAAACTAGTGTGGTAACCACTACGGTGAAATCACATAAATATCTCCCTATGGTTCTAGCCTTGTGTATCTAGTTGGAAAAAAATGCTAGTCTTTATTAAGATAGGAAAATTATCTCTTTGAAATGTGCATCTTAGGGCCTTAGAATATTAAATATTTTTCCTCAATTGAAGTGGGACAATCCCCCTAGTGATGCAGGAGAAAAACCCCCCCAAATCAAATCGAATTTCCAAACCTTCCAAAGGGCACAACGTGGTTGAGAGGACGTGATTTCCTTGAAAAGTGTGTAGAATGATAGGGTTTTTTTTTATATCATTGTTTTGATCGATCTTAGGAATAGGTCAATAATAGATCGGATCTGAGATTATATAATCCTTGTATTGTTATCTTTAAATGTAAGCCTACGGGAATTGTGAAAAGAGGGCCTGGTACAATGTAATCCAAGCCAAGAGGGAAGCCTGGCCCATAGAGGCCTTAATATGTAATTCGATCTCGATGAATGGAAATTGTGTATTATTGGTGTATCTCGTGTTCTATCATTATGTGTTTAATCATGGTTTTATAATCCCTATGTAAATTGTAATCCGAAGTGGAAGCGAAATCATGGATAGAGGAGATCTAGTTGTTCATGAGCATGGAGGATCGACGGTCGTCGTGTGTATATTAGANCTCGTGTTCTATCATTATGTGTTTAATCATGGTTTTATAATCCCTATGTAAATTGTAATCCGAAGTGGAAGCGAAATCATGGATAGAGGAGATCTAGTTGTTCATGAGCATGGAGGATCGACGGTCGTCGTGTGTATATTAGAACGAAAATTATTTAGTGAGGAGTGTTATGAGTTGAGGCTTGATAGGCCCAATAGTTGGGAAATTCAATGGTTCTGGTGTCCAACGGTCTAGTATAATTGGATCAAAACCAATTATTGAATTGGCAAGGAGTTAGGTGAAACACCCAGAACCTCAACATCCATGTCTAATTGTATATCATAATATCGGCCTAGTGTGTTATTGTATCAAGTGTTGAGTGGTTCTGAGAGCATGATGTCTCGATATATTTATCCTCGATGTATCATATCGGAGGTCAAAGAGTGTGGAATGATATTAAGTGTCAAGGCCCTGGTGGTCTGGTGGCCTGACACTTCTGATAGTCTGATCTATCGGATCAGCTTCTCAATTGACAAATTTTGTGACCATTGTAGGTTCACGATGGTATGAAATTGATCCATATGAATATCAATGGCCACCCACCTTTTCCAACTGGCTCAAAACAATTTTCTGACAATTTTGGCAATTTACTATTTTTAGCAGTTTTAACTTCCGAGACCATTTTGAGGGCCTAAATGAAGGTTTTTTTAGATAGAGATCCTCAATGATAGTCGAAGGAATGATTGAGCCCTCAAAATGAATATCCTTAGTGATTCATTTCCAACGGGCTATCACACGCCTAAAACGGAGATCGTATGCAAAAGTTACGACCCCGGGAAGTTGATGTACTAACTTACCCAAACNAGGCCTTCAAATCCTAATTGTAATATTCTTCTTGCGAATGCGCACAGTTGTCACATCTCTTCTCAGAGATAAGCCGCCACCATTCCAGCAAGCTTGTTTCCGCTGCATTTTACAGTTTCAGATTATTTCGTTATTGAATAGAAAACTAGTTTTACTGTATCTCTGTCATTTTGTGTTAAGCACCTGTTAATAATCTGTATTCATTTCGTTCTTCTCATCAAATTCGGATCAGTTGTATCAGAGCGGTCTGCTCCTTGTTGTCTTAATGCATGTCCCCAACGAGGTCGAAGTACAAAGAGTTGGGTCTTGAGCTTGTTTCTCTTGAGGACAGAAGCTCTCGCACGCCCAAGTGACCTCTCATGACAGGAGAAAATAAATATGAAGGTATAGGAGATCCTTTCAAACGGTTGATTGAGGAAGCCCTCACGCAACAGAGGAACGAGATGATGGATAGTTTTGTGCAAATCCTTCAGCGGCTACCAACAGGCGATGCATCTTCTTCGAACAGAGGCGCTGCCCCCTTCAAGGTACAAATAAACTTCGATATTCCTATATTTGAAGGTCAGATATATGCAAATGTTGTAGACAAGTGGTTGAATCTACTAGAAGGGTATTTTTCTGTCCATAAATTTTTGAATAGAGAAAAGATTACTTTTGAGCTCCTCAAAGTCGTTCCCCGTGTCAAAGATTGGTGGGAAACTTTCTATGAGAAAAAGGAAACAGAGGAAACCTCATTATTTTCAGTCACAGCCACCTAGGATTCCTTCAAGGATTCTATTAAGGACCAATACTACCTTGTCGAAAGTTATGACGACCTGTATACCAAATGGACCACACTACGGCAAGAAAGAGACCAAGCAGTGCCAGATTTCACAAATATCTTCCATACCTTGCGCACCAAGCTAGGTATCAAAGATTCGGAGTGACATCTGGTGCTCAAGTATCATGGTGCTCTGCATAGATACATCCAGAACAAAATGGAATTTCTGGACATCTCATCCTTAGCCACGGCCTACCGATATGCCATCAAAATCGAGCAGAAGCTCAAACAAAAGACGCGGCAATTTGGGCCTGGGAACCCCTCACAACAAAAGTCGGGAAAGGGCGGCCCCAACCCACAAAACAAAGGATAGAGCAAAGATGGATAGTATCAGGAAAACCAGTCCAAGTCACAAGTAAAGAAGGACACCAGAAAGACAAAGAAAGATATCAGGAAGTGGTGCAACTTCCATAAGAGCCCTTGGCATAACACTGCTGACTACCGCTCAAAGCAGTCGTTGGTGGCCGAAGTGAAAGCCTCTGAATCAGATGTGGATTCTGAATCTGAGCCAGAACCAGAAAGGGGAAGACAGATCATTGATGTGGAACCCAGTGCCACCGTTACTACCACCAAGCTCCAACCTAGTGAACCAGATGAGCCAGAAGAAGGAGAGTGCCTCTTCCATTCATAGAAGTGGGTAAAAGGCACCCCATTGCACTTCATCATTGATAGAGGTAGCCAGAAGAACCTCATCTCAGCAGAGGTCGTCAAGCAGCTTGCCCTACCAACGATGTCGCACCCACAACCCTACACCATTGGATGGCTCCGCCAAGGAAGCGATCTCCGCGTCAGCCAACAGTGTCAATTGTCGTACGGCATTAAGCCCTTCAAAGATGAGGTATTATGTGATGTTTCTCCTCTCGAATTTTGTGATGTTCTTTTGGTCCAACCTTATTTATGGAAACGTCATGTTGTATATGAATCTATGCCTTGTAGTGTTATTATTACTTTGAACAGGAAATTGTACAAGATACCCGAGGCAGTCCCACCTAGTGCTATTTCCTTGATCTATGCTAAGCAATGCAGAAAGGTCAACTCTCAGACGGGGAAGTTTGTATTCTTCGTGATTCACTCTTAGAATAAGCGAAAGATCATAGCCACATCCAGGGTATCTGTGGCCGACCTCTCCACATAGTAGAAGCAAGTAGATAAGGTCGTGGAAGAATACTCAGATATCTTCTCCTCACCTACAGGGGTACCTCTGCATTGCCAAGTCAAGCACCCCATCAATCTGACCCCTGTCGCACCGCTACCCAATGGGTCAGTCTATCGTCGCTCTTTTTTAGAGAATGAGGAGATCAAGAGACATATCTAAGAACTGCTCCACAAGGAGCACATCCATCCCAGTTCATCACCTTGTGGGAGCCCAATCGTGCTGGTATAGAAGAAAGATGGAACTTGGTGACTCTGTATTGATTATCGGGCTCTGAATAAAATCACAGTCAGAAACTGGTACCCGATTCCCTGAATCGACGACCTCCTTGATCAAATCATGGGAGCCAAATACTTCAGTAAGATTGATCTAAAGTCTAGCTACCACCATGTCTCGATAGAACAGATAGATGTATGGAAGACCGCCTTTTGGTTTGACAAATGATCCAGCCACTTTCATGAGGATGATGGATGATATCCTGTGACCATTCACCAATACTTTTGTAGTGGTGTATCTGGATGACATTCTAATTTACAGTAAGACTTGGGTCGAACACTTGCAACATATTCAGCAGGTTCTTCACACCTTGTGGAAGCACAAGTTATACGCCAACTTGGAAAAATTCTCCTTCGACATGGACAGGGTCCATTATCTGGGCTACATCATTGATCAGCATGGTGTACATGTGGATCCAGCCAAGATCCAAGTCATTCGTGACTGGCCAGCCCCAACAACACTCACTGAGCTTCAGAGCTTCTTGGGCCTTGCCAATTTCTACCAGAGGTTCATGTTGGGATTATCCCATATTGCATGGGCCCTCAGCCAAATAAACAGGGGTGGTGGTAAGGCGAAATTTGCGTGGGTTCGGTCCCAACAACAAGCGTTTGATGATTTGAAGTAGTGCTTGTGCTCAGCCCCAGTACTTTCACTACCAGACCTGCAACATCCCTTTGAAATCGAGACAGATGCTTCAGAATATGTTGCAGGCGTCATTCTCACTCAGCATGGCCACCATGTGGCCTATCATAGTGAGACACTGTCAGATACTGTTTGTAAGTACCCTACTTATGACAAAGAAATGTACTCCATTGTACAAGTCTGCCGCCAGTGGATACATTACATTCTTGGGAAGGAGACAGTCATCCACGCTGATCATAAGCCACTGCAGTTCATGCAGACACAGGGAAAATTGTAGAATGATCGCCATCAAAAGTGGTCCACATACTTGCAGCAATTCCACCTCAACATCAAGTATAAAACAGGAAGCACCAATCGTGTCGTTGATTGCCTCAGTAGACCGCCAGTCATGGCACTCACCATGGTGCTAGACTCTTGCGACCATGAGACATCTGGATGGCCCCAACTCTATGAGACGGACCCTAACTTCGCCACCACCTACCAAATGTTGGGTGCAAACGCAGTTGTCGATAATTTCCATCTTCAAGATGGGTTGTTGTGTCGTCTGGGCCATATCTGTGTTCCATCAAGTGAGTGAGCGAAGCTGATTTGGGAATCCCACTACAGTTGAGTGGCAGGACACTTCAGCGTCGAAAATATAGTGGCATTGCTACAGAAACATTTCTACTGACCGAAACTTCGACAAGAGGTCAGAAAGTATATCAGGTCCTGCATTGCCTGCGTTATTGCCAAACCGACCACTAAGAAACAGAGCCTGTACACCCCTCTTACTACTCCTGACAGACCATGGGAATCCATCTCAATGGACTACATGTTGGGCCTCCCGTCCACCAAGTGGGGAAATTACTGTGTTTTTTGGTTGTTGATCGCTTTTCTAACATGGCGATTTTGGTTGCCTGCAAGAAGAGCATCACAACAGATGCCACTGTCAAGATCTTCTTTGAATGGGTCTGGGTACATTTTGGAATCCCACAAACCATTGTCTCAGATTGGGATAGACGATTTCTCAGCACATTCTGGTCGAGCCTCTGGTCACTGTTGGACACCAATCTCACCAAATCCATGGCCTTCCACCCCCAAACAGATGGCCAAACCGAGGTTTTAAATCGAATGATTGTGCATATCCTTCGCATGTATAATTAAAATCACCCTCGCACATGGGATGAGAGCCTTCCCTATGTCCAGCATAGCTACAACCGAGCCCTGCATAGCTCAACTGGCCATAGCCCCTTTCAGGTGGGGTTGGGATTCCAACTATTGGGTCCCATAGATGTTGCACTTCCCCTTGTGGTCACCTCGATCGACTCATCTCCTGCTCCAACTGAAGCTGAAAAATCCACCTGGTTCATTGAGCGGATCTAGCACATCCACCAACAGGTTCAGGATATCCTATAGAAGTCCAATGACATGTACAAACAGCGCCATGATCAACATTGGGTGCCACATAAGTTTCAGGTGGGAAACAAAGTTTGGTTGCACTTGCAGAAAGAATGCCTTACAGGACCCCATCAGAAGCTTCACCCACTCCGTTATGGGTCGTACACTGTCACCAAGGTCGTGGGGGATAATTCTTTTGAGCTCAACATTCCTCCCTTCCTTGGCATGCACCCAGTGTTCAACATGGATCTCCTTCGCCCTTATTTCGCACCATTATTGGACACCTTAGAAGTAGTAGAACAACTGACACCAACAGAGCTCAACCATGACTGCATACAATAGGCATCTAATGATCAGATTGTGGACACACAGATTAAGGTCACTCAACAACAAAGGATCCAACTTTATCGAGTCGTCAAAGCAGGGTAGCACCTGCACCAAGGCAAGTGGCTCACCCGGGGCCAAATTCAACAGAAATTTCCTCATCTGATGGGGGACCTCAACGCAATGGAGACCATTTCTTTCTAGGAAGGGAGGATTGATCTAGATGGATATCAGTGGCCACCCACCTTTTCCAACTGGCTTAAAACAGTTTTCTGACAATTTTGGCAATTTACTATTTTTAGTAGTTTTAACTTCCGGGGCCATTTTGAGGGCCTAAATGAAGGTTTTTCAGGATCGAGCCCCTCAATGATAATAGAAGTCATGATTGGGCCCCCAAAGTGAATATCCTTGAAAATACCTTTCCAACGGACTATAACACGCCTAAAATGGAGATCGTATGCAAAGTTACAACTCTGGGAAGTTGATGTACTAACTTACCCAAACGGGGCCCACATGACTTTTGGTGCTTCATCTCCTAGGGTTAGGTTTTTGGATGTCTAGGTTTTTTGGCATTCTTGTTTATTGTAAAAAGGCCTTCAGAGCCTCATTGTAATCTTCTTCTTGCGAATGCACACATCTGTCACATCTCTTCTCAGAGATAAGCCACCACCATTCCAGCAAGCTTGTTTCCGTTGCATTTTACGGTTTCAACTTATTTCGTTATTGAATAGAAAACCAGTTTTACTGTATCTCTATTATTTTGTGTTAAGCACCTGTTAATAATATGTATTCATTTTGTTCTTCTCATAAAATCTGGATCAGAACTATGGTAGGCACTTGGTTTCCAGTCGAGGTTTTATGGAGTTAGCATTGAGATATTAAAGGGTCAATTCACGAAGGTTTAGTGCCAAACACATTTCTGAGGGTGCGAGTATTATCAAAGGGGATTGCATATTGGTAGAACATGACAAGGAACTGGAAGGGGGACAAGATGAAGACAGGTGCTTGAGGAGCATGAATTTCCTATGAACTTCATGGCTCTTGATACAAGAAAGAGACTCCAAGATGTGATCCAAGGTGCATTCGAAAGAGGATTGTTGATTTTATAATTGCTATGGACATGATCATTCCATTTTGTGGGCCAATAACCCACAGGTCTGAGGATCAATATCTTATCAAACTTGATTTGAAGGACCCCCAGTATCGATCTTCAAGTGGTATTAGAGTGCAAGGAAATATTTTCTCTGTGTGTGAGTGGGTAGATGCAGAAGCCTAGAGCAAGGAGTGCTCAGAAGGTTCCAGAGGAGAGAACCAAGAGAATACCAAAAGACCAATATCAGGAGAGAATATTAGTGAGGTATTGTGTAGCAGGGTGAAACAGACTTGTTACTGCAGAGGCTTGGTTACATATCATTGTTGAGCATGAGGAGAAGCTCAGAATTAGATGGAATGATGCATAAAGAAAAAGTAAGACTAGAGTGAATATGGAAGCAGCAATGAAAACACATGATCAAGAGATGATGAAATTTTTCTACAATAGGAGTTTGATGCAGGAGAAAAATCCCCCCAAATCAAATTTGAATATTGAACCTTCCAAAAGGCGCAGCGTGGCTAAGAGGACGGGACTTCCTTAAAAAGTGTGTAGAATGATAGGGTTTGTTGTGATATCATTGTTTTGAGTGATCTTAGGGATAGGTCGAGGATAGATCATATTTGAGATTATCCAATCCTTGTATTGTTCTCTTTAAATGTAATCTGGTGGGCGTTGTGAAAATAGGGCCTCGTACAATGTAAACCAATCCAAGAGGGAGGTCTGGCCCATAGAGGCATTAATGTGTAATTCGAGCTCAATGAATGGAAATTTTGTATTATTGGTGTATCCCTATGTTCTATCATTATGTGTTTAATCCTGGTTTTATAATCCATGTTTAAATCGTGATCTAAAGTGGAAGTGAAATCGTGGATTGAGAATATCTGGTCATTCATCGGCATGGAGGATCAACAGTCGTCGTGTGTATATTGGACCGAGAATTATTTATTGAGAAGTGTTATGAGATGAGGCCCAATGGCCGGAAGATTCAATGTTTATGATGTCCGACAGTCTAGTATAACCAAATCATAACCAATTATTGAATTGGCATGGAGTTAGGACAAACACCTGGTACCTAACAGCTTGGTATGTTGAAACCCCGACATCTTGGTCTAACTACATATTGTAATATCGGTCCAACGTGTTATTGTATCAAGTGCAAAGTGGTTCTAAGAGCCATATTTCCCTATCTCTCGATCGTCGGGGTATTGAATCGGAGGTCGAAGAGTGTGGAATGATATTAAGTGTCAAGGCCCCGATGGTCCCGTGGCCTGACACTTCCGATAGTTCGATCTATCAGATCAGCTTCTCAATTAACAAATTTTGTGACCATTGCAGGGACCTGGTGGTCCAAACTTCGGTAGGTACTTGGTTTCCAGCCGAGGTTTTATGGAGCTAGCGTCAAGATATTAAAGGGTTGATTGATGAAGGTTTATTGACAAACGACTTTCCGAGGGTGCGAGTATTATCGAGGGCGGTTGTATTTTGGTAGAATGTGACAAGGAATTGGAAGGGGGACAAGATTGAGACAGGTGCTCGAGGAGCATGAAGTTCCTATGAACTTCATGGCTCTTGATACGAAAAATAGACTCAGAGATGTGATCCAGGGTGCATTCGAAAGAGTATTGTTGAGTTTTATTATTGCTATGGACGTGATCAGTCCATTTTGTGGGCCCATAACCCACAAGTCCAAGGATCGAGATCTCAACAAACTTGATTTGAAGGACCCCCGGTATCAGTCTTCATCACTTAGGCAAATTGTGGTAGAGGTGGTGAATAGGGATAGAGAATAGGATCTCTTTGATGGAGCTACATAGGGTGACCCTCAAGTATCTAGGGTAGGGGGTGTTATTTTCTTAAATGATTATTATTCTCTAAAGTTCGGGGCTATCCTAGGCAATGGAAAAAATAATTTCAAGAGCTTATGGCATCAAAATTACTTCTTTTATTGGCCAGTGAGAAAGGGGTGCATCAGATACAAGTATAAATGTTATTTTGCAACCATTGTTGGAAGAGGTTCAAGGCACATGTGTTGTGATTTTTTAACTTTATCTATTTCTATCATATGTTCAAGGAAAGGAATACAGATGTTGATGATATTTCTAAAGATAATATTCAAAGGATTTACAAATAGTGGTACATCGAATAAAAAAGAGAGGGTCTAGTCTCTAAGTATTACCATCCTCCATTTCATGATATCTAAAAACATTCTGGATGAGTCTACAAAAGTCATTTATGATCGGTAACTTTTTGTTTATGTTTATAACCTTTCTTTTAGTTGGGCTTGTATGTAATTGGTGTTTTCTCCAATAATGGGACCTATATATCTCTTTATTTTTTGTTTTTTAGAGTTGATATCATGTAGTTGAAGTTTAGGGGTTTATGTTGAGAATTAATGGTTTATTTATGTAAAAGGTGATGGATATCAATACTATTTTTTATAAGAAACTTTGAAGCTTAAGGCTCATATGTGAAACGTTAGCAAAGCAATCTGAAAAATGTAATTTTGTTTAATTGAAATAAAATTACGATATTTTTTCTGTGGAAAAAAAAAGCTTGTCATAAAAAAAAAGCTAGGCTAAGATAACACTTGGTTTCTTGTGAAGACCTATGTAGTTTGCACTACCACCTATAATCAATCTTCTCATAAACATCATTATTCTTCAACATTAAAAAAACTAAGTTAAGATAGTATTACATTGTATGCAAAGGCTTATGTAGTTGAAGTTTCCCTCGATAATCAATAATCTCATAATCAACATTACTCTTCATTTCCTCCATATCTTACAAAAATAACATCCTTAGCCTTGTTCATATCCTCATATAGCATCCTTGACCTTGTTCATGTCCTCATATTGCCCATGTGGGTTTACCTTCTTCCACTATTTACAATAATTAGATCGATGGCTTTGATTATATATTTACTAACATCCCTTTGTAAAGAATCATCGAAATCCAATGCTACACTATGCATGTCCTCTTGTTGTATTTTAGGTCCAACCTTTTTTTGCCAATAAGAAATATGTTGATTATTGGCCAACCTTTTTTTTCTTTTTGCCAATAAGAAATATTTTAAGTCCAACCTTTCTAGCACATGATTCAAGCTTGGACGAATAAATATTTAAATGACAAATAAACAATTTCATTATCTTGCATTTGATCCATGGAATTTTTTTATCATAACACCTCTATGAATACATACTTATTCTCATTGCATGTATTGTGTGTGGACGTTATCCACCAAATTTACCATTTTGTTACTCATTACAAACGTCCTTCACCATAGATTTTAAGTCATTAAATTTCTTTCTTTCATAAAGTAGTTATTTGTTTTTATAAGCACTCCCATCATAGGAACCTTTATTTTGAATTATGTTACCTCAAACACTAAACAAGTCTAGTTTATAGGGCAAAGAAAAACTAGCCATATTAGAAAATTTGTGCATTCATCATGTTGTTTAATCTAGTTTACTAATGTTCATCTGCCTTGAATCCTCAAGTTGCACTTATTTTTAGGTTATATAAGAACATGAGAACGGTATGGTAAATGTGATTATTCAAGTTGGGGCAAGTTATATAATAACATGAGAACGGAATGGTAAATGTGATTATCCAAGTTGGGGTCAATTAGATATCTATGGTATGGCCTAAAAGTATGTTAATTTGGGTTATCATTATATTGTTGGTGTTAGTGTTATAATTAGACTCAGAGTTTTTAAACAAGTATGTTAATTTGATTATTATTATATTGTTGGTGTTAGTGTCATAGTTAAACTCAGAGTTTTTATTGTTCATTTTTTTTCAACCAAATTAATGATAATTTTATTATTTTCTTTTGTTTTTCATTGTGTGATTTCTTATATTCATTTGAGTTATTTTCGTTTCCAAATAGTCATTAAACCAGATCACATATCCAAACTTCCTTAATTTCAATGTATGCTAGAAACCTTTTAAAATTTACACACACTAACAGTGTATTTTGAGTATTTGTTATACTATCTACGAAATAAAATAAAATAAATTTCAACAATTAAAAAATAGTTTAATTAGATTATATTATTAGGTAACCAAACAAAATGTTTATGTAGTAAAAGTTAAGAAAAAAAACAATTATATTAATAATAAAGGTTAATTGGGTCCAATCCCCATAATTGAGAGGAGTGTTATCCTCTCCACCCAAGTTTTATTCCTACAAGTTACATGTTGAGCTCTTAACGAGTATAATGTTGTAATGGCTTTGAGTCCTATTGTTGTTGGCTCGAACTTATCGACACAAGAATCTAGGGTTCACCTGAGTACTATCCTCAGAATGAGAAAAGTACATGAAAGTTTTTCTCGAGATATGGTACCCGGAAAAAAACATGAAATAGATAATTTGATCATTATCATTACTTTAAATAAATTATTACTGTTGAGAATATTTTTGGATCATAAATGTGTACCTCGTTTTGAAACCTCCAACGTTTTGTGCGGACACTCCACCCATCGTCATTTCTGAGCTTTATGTTATCCCTGATTATGGATGGAGTGTCCACTCAAAACATTGAATATTTCAAAACCAGATACACAGTTTTAATCCAAAAATATTCTCAGCAATATATTTTAGTGTGAAAACTTACACGTTTAAATTATTATTCTATAAAAATTTAAAATTCATTAATAATGATCATGCAAACTTTTTATTGAATAATAATAATAATAAATAATCATAAAATTTAGTATCAATTTATTTAAAAATTAATAAATATAATTTAAAAATTAATAAATATGTGGGAAATCAGGGATCATTTCCCCCAAATAATTTGAGTTTACTTTCTTTCATTGAGATCAAAATAACGTCTCAAATTACCATCCATAAAATAAACACTTTTAGTCGATATTAAGAGTACAAAGGAGAGTAATAAATGGTATCGTGACCCGTGCACACATAAGTGGATCAAAGCCCACCCCCATGTCCTTCAACTTTTAGAGTCCCCGAGGTGTAGGATAGTCGGTGACGGAGTGTGTTGTTAAGCCACTCCGTGTTGTTAAATTCACCGGTTCGAAACCTGCCGGGACAAAAAATCCAACCATGTTAAGGGTTGGTGTGGTTCAGGCAGGGTGCGATCCCCGGGTGATTTTGATGGCTTAGATGCCCCTGAGTCGCGGTTTCTCAAGCCACAAGTTAATCGCAGGTCCTGCACAAATTAACAAACAAACAAAAAAAGAGTACAAAGGAAAGGCCTTTGTAGAAATAAAATTGGCATTATTAGCCACTATAAAGGCAAATTACGTCTAGCACTAATTTATATGTTAATTAGACACAACAGTAAATGTTAATGTCGATGCCATTGTCGACATTATGGATGTTTATATGGCCAACGTTATGTTAAATGTTATTTTCACTACAATTTGGATGTAATTTTGATTGAAATAGTGATAATGTGGACACTAACACAAATGCTAAAAAGGACATTTTCGTGGATTTAATTCTGGTTGCAAATAAAATAAAATAAAATGTCATTAGCATATTTAATTATCACCTAAATTGTAAACAAAACAACAAAAAGTGAAAAGTGGAATGAAAAAAAAATTAATTAATTAATTAATTTTTAATTGTTTTGGTGGTAATATTTTAATTCAAATCCCCTAAAATGAAATGGTGCATATTTTGACAATAAACCAAATGACATTAAAAGGAACATCATTATAATACTCTAGTTTTGATTCTCGGAACACATAATCAAATTAATCTGTATAAATTGTAAATATATGGTTATTATGATAGGTGTTAAGACATGTGATATTAAATAAATCACCTCGTAATGTAAACATTGTAAATATATTTCATATTCAAACCTAGTATAGAACTCAAGCCTAAGGTTTGACTAGACTCTATGTTACGTAAAAAGGTATTGTTGTAATATAATATGAAATGATCGGAGATCATCATTGGTATCACAAGGGCTCTGAGTCCACAAGAGGGGAAGATGAAAAAGGGATACATGGGAAAGAAAACCTTTATTACCAAGTGTCACCTCAAGAACTCCCATATTTTCCACTGTGTATTATAAATGAAACTCACCAACACCTTTGACTTTGAAAGCCAAATATGAATGCATGAAGTGGTTGGTGAATGAAAGTTTGCTCAGTTAAAAGAAAGAGTATGGGAAAGGTACACTATAATGAAAAAATTGTATTATCTTGGGAAAACATGGAAGTTACTTATTCCATTATTCTTCATCATGGGATGGATCCATTCTTCATTTTGTTTTCTTTGTGAGTTCTCATGTTATGTTCTCATATGGTATGGGATCCAAACTTCACAATAACTAATAAATAGCACCAAGAGTCTAGGATTGGGAAGGTTGTGTGGGTGCATAGAGGATAGGGAAAGATAAGAACTTGTCCCCTACATGTTTATGGTTTTCATTGACTCCTTTGAGAAAAAGAATACATCGCCAAGTTTTCCCATAGGACAATTAGCAATTGGACACTTTTCACTTGCAATGCACATTGGTAGCGATTTCCTGAGAGATTGTGTAGAAGAGAAGGGAGATGTACAAGTTGTGTGTAACATTGTGATAAGAGAGTTTCATGGTTGATTGAACGTTGGATGTAATACCTAGAGTTCCCTACAATGGAAGAATTTGTAGAGTCATAAACGATGTGGGTTGGGTCGAGTGGGATTAATCTCATAATTGGTTTCTCTACCCTAGTGATCTCATAGCCCGACTTGGGGGTAGCATGTGCAATGAAAACCTATGGTTGAGAGGTGAATCATTCTTACATAACCAATTTCTTGGACCAATCTTCATTAAAATTACAAGTGTTTAACTATTATTTGCTTCTCTATAATTCAATTCTTTGGAATATGTTATGATGAAGAATGTGTGCATGATTTTTCTATGAATCTGCTTAAGAATTACTCTAGGCACATGTTACCATGATTTCCATAAGCATATGTTTAAATAAATATATTGCATCTTTAAATATGCACCTAGCATGCATTAATGGTTTGTTCAGCTTCTTTATGAAGCTAAATCAAGTTTTAATTGTTGAACTTACTAGTTCATGTCCAAGTCAGTGGTCATAATTTGAAATTCAAATAAGTGGAATCTTGGTATTAGCTCAAAGGGCATGGATGGGTACACCAAAACCAAATACATAAATGAAATAGGAAAGAACGCCATCACATCCATATCTCCCTTCATTGTTGAACAATTTCTCCATTTGATCAATGTTTTCTCTTTCAAGATTCTTCAACAATCATTGATGTGATTTTTTTTTCGTAGACTTGGCATGCTCATATCATCCCTTGTTACAATAGCCTAATTTTTATATTTTTAAATTCTTTCCCTATCCTTGGGCGATATGCTATTTCATTGCTCGACTCCATGCCCAGGTTGAATAAGCGAATGGATTTTCACACATGTATATGAGCTAGTGTAATTAATTTTGTAACATGAGCATACCCATTTCTAGTGCCCATAGAGTTTTTCTCCATAATAACAACGTTCCAACATATTTCTAGAGTGATGAGTCATTAGGATTGAATCCTTTGGTGATGTATTCACCGCCACTGCCCCCTCCACCATTTTTCCCGTTGTGAGTAATACATTCACTACCATTGCCTCTTTCTATTTTCTACAAAATTGAGAAAAAAGAAGCCATTTAGTTACTTGGGTAAGAAAAACAAATTTTAATAAACACATCTCATTTTTTCATGCCCAAAGCAGAGAATTGATAAGATCTCTCTTATGTTGTGTCTTCTAACATGGAAAGAGTCTTCTACACTTTCCAACCTACAAAAAAATCTATTCTTCTTGCTATGTGATCTGAAACCTTGCTAGTGCAATCTCCAAATGCACAAAAGGGGTCTCTAAGTAAGGTTTAAAAGGGATTTGTAGGGACACTGAGGGAAAAATATATATATGGGGAGGGAACACCTCTACAACAATGATCTATTGTGTATAGGCTTCGTGATCCCCACGCAACACCATTTTTACAATGTTTTTAACTCTTTGTTTTGTACCCATATATTAATAATAAAGTAGAATTAATAAATATAATATAATATAATAATAATAATAAATATAATATAGAAACACATTAATAAATAATAAATACTACAAGTATGACTCAAAGTTCAGGAGTATTCAAATAGGTGCCTCTTAAATTATATTTATATGTAGATCAAGTCAATGTAAAGGGGTGTAAGTATTATTCAAGTACAATTTGTTGTATAAGGAGATAACCCTCTTGAAGTGGTCAACGAAGTCATTTCCTTGAAGTGGAATTATTCTCTTATTAATATAATTATTGCATTCATTTGGTTCATATTTCTATTAATTTGGATCTATTATTCATTTTTGGTGGCCAGGGTCCTAACAATTTGATATGGATTGGACCATTATATTATTTTTCATCTATCTTTATGCTTTCAAAGTGGAAAATTTTGGAGGAATCAGCTTGCAGGGTCATTTTGATGGCAGGGCCAAGTTTGGAAAATTGGGGTTTGAAAACTTTTCGAGCCATGTTGAGGTATAAAATGACATTTTTTTGAGTAAAAAAATTTCCATCTATATCTAGGACCCCGTGACACTATTATACACATTGAAACCTTTCCAATGGTGAAACAATCGTGTCAATCAGAGCTTGTATGCAAAATCTATGCCTCCTGCAAGTTGACCTATCATGATGACCACCATGGTATGAGAGGATGCCACGTCATCCCCTATTACTCATGCATATGGGGCTAGCCACATGAGTACTTTCAAGAAGATTATATAAGTTCCAAAACCCTAACCCTAGACGAATATCGGGATATGTTAAATATCGAGCCGCTAGGAAGAGAAGGGGTCCCATTTTGTGTTATTGTATTTTGTTCCATAGCAAAGCAAAACAATTGGGAGTGGGGAAATTAGAGAGCATAATAAAGGGGTTTAATGTTATGTAGAAAATTAACAGGCCACAGGTCTCAAGTGACTCCATAGAGAGTTCCCTCTCCTTTGTACTTGCATTATTTCCATTCCAGAGAAAGGAGAGCAAAGCAGCCTCACCTTCTAGTTGGATTTTCTCCCGTAAGGGTTTCCCAGAGAAAAACTTTGTGTTATTTTTTCGATGATGTCTGATTTTATTTTATTGTTCTCTATTTATCACATTTCATATATTTCATGCATAAGCATAAAATCAGTAACTAAATATTCTATAATCTAAAGGAATTTAACCTTCAGAGTGTAGATTTCAGTTTTATTTATCAGATATGTTTTGAGGAATTGTTCCAATGGAATATCCACAATAGTTTACAGATCATATTGGTATCATAGAAGGTTTTCTTTGGGTATTTTTAAAAATTTGCACGGATCCAGAAATTGGTTTAAGAATAAAGTCATATAACCCTAGCCATGGACGACAAGTTTGTTCATAACAACTCTCGAGGTCCGATCTAGGAGATATTTGTGAGGCTAGAAGAGAAATTCGTTGACATATCTCGCAATATGTCCCTCTTCATGGCATATCTAGCAAGAAAGATCCAACCATTTGGAGAAGTTGGAGACTTGAACTGAGAGATTGTATCAGATAGAAAATCGAGAAATAATGAAGACCCGCAAAAAGGAGTCATGGAAAGAACCCGAGAAAGAGTAGTCGAGTTTCAGTGCCATAAACCCTTCACAATCCCTATTCAAGATGGAAGTGAAAGTGGACATAAATCCATACGAAGGTGAGATCGATGCATTAAAATTGAATCATTGGTTGTGACAACTACAATTTTATTTCAACGTTCGCCATATAGATGAGGAGAAAAAAATATCATTTTCCATACTGAAGTTAGAGGGCCATGCTTTAAATTGGTGGGAAATTCACATGGAGTCACTTAGGTTGGAGGGTGATCCACCAATAACTAAGTAGGAGGATTTCAAAACCCTCATTAAGTCCCAATTCTATCCTATTGGGTATGTAGAGGACCAATGGATCCGTTGGCATTACTTTGGGCAAAGGCAAGGGAAAAGTGTACAAGAGTACACCATCGAGTTCAAGATGATGGCCATCATGTTGGGTATCTCTCCCAAGAACCCAAATGTACTCCTCAAGTATTTGGGAGGTCTACATAGTCATTTGTGAAATAAAGTGATGATTTTCAAGCCAAGGACTATGTACGAGACATGTGTACAGGCACAATATATGGAAAACATAGGCCACAAGAAAAGGCAGTCAAGTGGTTCCAAACAAAAAGAGCACCAGAAAACTTCCAATGAGGGGAAGAAGAAGTGGAAAGGGGAAAGGATAAGAAGATGGCATCCATTTCACATCAGTAGAATGATCCTAGCAACCATTGCAACCATTGAAATATGTATGGTCACACTGAGGAAAAGTGTTGGAAACTACATCCAGAGTTGAACCCGAAGAACCGCAAGAAGGAAGCAAAGAAAAAGAATCTCCTAGCCACGAATTCGAGCAATCAGATTGAAATTATCTCAGATGTGGATGAGAAGATTGTGTACACACAAATGTAGAATGAGGTGAATCTGAGTATCCTTCATCACCAGGAAGAGAAGGATATGACCAAACTCTTCCACATCAAGATTCAAGTCAAAAAGACCAATACAGACGCTCTACTCGACTCTCGTTCGTAGGATAATCTCATAGCAATGGATCTAGTTAGTAATATTGGATTGGAGGTTTGTGATCATTCTAGCCCATATTCATTTGGATGGGTAAACAAGGATGTAGATATCAAGGTAACAAAACAGTGTAATATTATATTTTATATAAGTGATTATTTTATTGATGAAGTGGAATTGGATGTAGTACCCCTTGATGTATGTGGAGTAGTGTTTGGAATCCCCTACATGTATATGAGGGATGTAATATTCATACGGAGAGACAACCAATACCAACAAATAAAGGATGGGAAGTCCTACATCATCAATGTGCAAAAAGGAAAATCAAAAAATTCACTGGTAAGTGCCAATCAAGATAAGAAATTGATCAGTTATATCAAGAAATATGTTTTACTTTTACTAAGGGAAAATCATTCTGGTGAAGAGTCGTTTAAAATAAATACATCCCTGGAAGGGTTTACTAAGGATCATAAACATGAATTGTAGGAGTTTATAAAGGAATGGAGGGGAGTGTTCTAGGAGCCTAAAGGGATACCACCTAAGAGGGAAGTGCATCATGAAATACAATTATTGCCAAACTCTCCCTTGTTGAATATTGGGTTCTAAAAATAGTTCATTCTGAAAGAAAACGAAGTAAAGAAGTAGTTGCAGTAGTTGTTGGAAAAGGGTGTGATTCGACCAAGTACCACACCTTTTGGGTCACCCATCATAATTGTGCCCAAGAAGGATGGGACTTGGAGAATTTGTATCGATTACAGGGCATTGAAAAAAATTACACTAAAGAATCAGTACCCTATGCCCAGGATCGATGATCTATTGGACCAGTTGCAGCATGCCAAGTACTTCACTAAGATGGATTTCAAATCAAAATATCACCAGGTACAATTCAAAGAAGAAGATATTTGGAAGATAGCCTTCAAGGCAAGGTAAGTTTTGTGTGAGTGGTTGGTTATCCCATTCGGTTTATGCCATGCACCAGCCACATTTATGAGACTAATTAATGATGTTTTACACCCTTATCTAGATCCATTTGTTTTTGTGTATTGACATGATATATTGGTTTATAGTGCTACCTCGGAGGAGCACATATCACATATTATGTAGGTGTTAAAGACACTGAAGAAGCACCAACTACTGGCCAATATCAAGAAATTTGAATTCGCTCAGCAGTATTTGGTGTATCTCGGGTACGTGATCAGTGGAGGTTATTGATGATTGCATCTATGTGAGACATTATCTAGCTTACAAACCAGTGAGATGTGGATCATTGTAGCTATGTGATTCTTTCTCTCAGCATACAAACCTGAGAGAAAGCCCCTAAGAAGGGTACGTGGTTCCTACCTGAGACAGAGCTGGAACGTAGAGATGACCTCCTCCATTCAGAGAGTTGAGAAGAATTTTGGATGATTATCCAATGGGAAAGGTGGTCTGTTAAGTTAGACATGCTTGTGGCTGAGCACAAGGTGAACGTGTGAAATCCCAAAGTGTTGGGTGCATCATCATGTGAACAAGAAATGAAGATGATGTATTAGCCTCCTCTGAATAGTAGAGTTGACATGAAAACTCCAGATGATTCTCTTGTGTGAGACAGTGGGAAAGAATATTTGTAGAGTGGACGTGCATGTGGACGAGCATAGGTGAACGTGTGAAGATCTGGTTCTTCTGTTGAATGCGGTGAGCCAGAGATATGACATCCATATGGATGTGCCCCTAGTGGATGAGCACTAGTGGGTGTAACCGATCCTTTGCTATATATTGTTCAAGAGTCAGACCTACCTGTAACCCTAATTTTTATGTAAAGGGTACAGGTCAGCCCTACCTTAATGTGATTAGTAATAAGTGTAAAAGATAATTAATCTAGATAATATTAATTATAATGTGACTTAGAGAGGTCGGCCCTATTGTGACAATAGACACTTTTGTTGACAGGTTTAGGTTACTATAAGTAAAGGTAAATTCCCCATTGAGGAAACATATATTTCATGTGAGTTTGGAAATTTCAGCAAGTACACTTCTTTGGGAAAAGTGTGCACCTCTCTTGGGCACTAGATTTCTAGTGTTTGAGAACCCTCTTGTGTGATAGGGTTTATCTTGGTGGTGAAGGTATTTCTCTTGAAGAATATAGAAAAGGATTTGGCTAGGTTGTATTCCCTTGTTGAGAAGGTTTTCCCAGAATACATCTTGTGTTCTTGTGCATGGTGCTTCTTCTTGTGATCTTGGTTGTTGCAACATTATTGTCTATGGTTAAGTTAAATGATAAAATGGAATGAACTTCATGCTTAACCTAGATTGTTGAAAAATAAACATGGTATCAGAGCATAGGTCTTGAAGAGACCATTGCACAAACATTTTCCAACCATTCTCTCTCACTTGTGCAGAAATTGTACGACCCTCCTAGGGTTCCCAGAAATTATGTACAACCCTCCTTATTTCTCAGTTTAAACCATTAATACTTGGACGTTGGGGATAATTTTTTCATAGGAGAGTACATCCTCCTTCAGTACACCTCCATCAAGCTTCTAGATCAAAATTTTGGGCATTTTGAAATTTAGGTCCTAGGGTTTCTAGGGTTTCACTAACTTCTGCAGAAATTTCAGTATTAGGGTTTATGCAACACATTGAAGGAGCTCTTCAGATCAAGAGTGTTCTCCTATATTTCAATGTCTTATTTTTGGCAATCATAAGTCCAATAAAACCTAAAAGTGCTAGTCTAGCCTAGCCTAGCCATTAGGTTTTCTAGCCAAGCTGATAAAAGGTTGTGAAGAATATAAAATTATGATGAACAAAAACTATGATGGAAGATAAGCTTGATGGACCAAGCAACTTCAAGTTCTAGAAAGATGAGACTTCAAAGGAAGACTTATTGTGGGTAATAAAAAAAGGTTTACCATAGACAACTATCAATGAATGAAAGGAATATGACGCCAAGACAAGGAAGCCAATCACCTACTCAAGCCCTTACATTGAAGGGCCAACTTAAAAATAACAAAGATGACAAAAGGTGACATCATGACTATCTTCTTCATAAATATCTCAAAGGATAGAGATCATCCAAGAGCCATTGGAGAAATCATATCAGCATCCTCAGGTATGCATTTGTATGTATATTATTTGTATCATTGTCATAAGGGTAATTGGATGAGGATGGAACCTTTGTTGAATTCATGGATTCAGAGGGATCACAGTGCATTCAAAGGAACAACACACTGGAAATGAAGACTCCAGGTTTGATTGTTGTAATTGTCATTCCTCTAACCTATATTTCTAAAGTTTGCTACATTACAAGTAGGAGTTGTAGTTGTGACAACAATCCTTAAATTGTTTTAAATTCTAGAGATGCACTCATTATTCTCCTTTAGGAGATATTATTGTTTTGGTTCCTCTTGTTTTATTGTTCCAGACAGGTTAACAAACAAAGGAATATGTTCATCCTTCAGAGGATTCCACTTGACTCGGAGGGAGTCAAAACTATTTGAAAAAGAGGAAGAATAGAACCATCATTGGGGAAACCAATGCAATAATACATTATCAAAATATTTCTATGATTATATGGGCATAAGCATGCATGACACAGTATATGTTGATAACAAGAGTCTTCACCAGAGTTTGAAAAACATAACTCTCGAAGAAGCCTTCACCGAAGTGAATCTTGAGATTGAACACTTCAGGATATTTGGGTGCCCAAATATATTTTCATGTACCCAAAGAGAAGAAGTCCAGGATAGATCCTTTAGAAAGAAAGGATACAATGAATCTTCAAAGACATTCCAGATTGACATCCCTTTTCAGAGATAGATTGAGACAAGAAAAGATGTGGTCCTTTAAGAAGAGATAGCTTTTCAAAGATCCAGAGAATCCCAGATGAAGATTGACAGTGAGACAATGCCTTCTCCCCCTTCGGCAGTTCAGAGGGAGACAGAAATTATTCCAGTTGATCTAGTTGCTCCAGTTGATATGTTCATAGATATTACAGTAAGGCATAAAAGGCCTACCTAGACTCACTCTGCAAAAGGCAAAGAAACATACAAATCCCCTCAAGGCACATCCCAAGAAAGAAAAAGAGGTTTTCGAGCTATCCTTCAGTCATGAGCCACTTCATTGATGTTGAGCCTCCTTGTCTTAGAGAAGCAACAAGATAATAGGTATGGAAAGATGCCATAACAAAAGAATATCAGTATATCTTAAATAATGATGTATAAGATATTATTCAAGGACAAGAAGGGAAGTCTGTGGTAACTTCCAAGTGGATCTATAAGATCAAGCATGCAGTTGATGGAAGTGTTGAGAAATACAAAACGATATCTATAGCCAGAGGTTTCTCACAAATAGAGGGAGTTGTCTATGATGAGACACTTGATCTAGTAAAAATGATACACTTCCATCTGTACTACCATCCATGAGTTGGAAATTGTATCAGATAGATAGATTCTTGATGAGTTTGGATTTCAACAAGAGTGTTGTTGATCCAAACCTATATCATTACAGTATTGGTAACGAGAGCCTGATTTTGATGACTTATTCAGAAATCCTTGATACAAGTAATCCTTGACTTATGAATTCGAGATGAAAAATATGAGTATGATGCACTACTTCTTGGGACAAGAAGTATGACAGAGGATCGATGAGATTTTGTTGAGTCAAGGAAAATATACAGTGAAAATATTAAAGAAGTTCAGTATGACAAAATGAAAAATCCATAGTGATGGATTTAAAGAAGAAGGTTGATGATGATTCAGACGAGACTGATCCACATCTAATTGGATCATTGATGTATCTAGTTAACACCAGACTTGATTCATGCCATGCAGTGAATGTTCTTTGTCATTTCATGAGTCAACTGAGACAGACTCACCAGACAATAACAAAACATGTATTGAGATATATACGAGGAACAATTGGATATGACCTGAGATATGCCTCAAGTGTGAACTTGAGATTGCAGGATATGCCGATTAAGATTGAGAAGAAAGTACAGTGGACCGGAAGAGCACATCCGGTTGATGTTCTACCATGAATTTTTCCATGGTTTCATGATGCTGCATGAAACAAAACTCTATGGCCCTGAGTACCACAGAGGCAGAATATATAGCATCGAGTGTGCGAAGAAATGTGGCTTCACAAACTTCTGACAGATTTACTTGACCATGAGATGGATCCTATGATGATAACCAAGAGTCGTGTGTAAAGCTCCTTGAGAACCCATTGTTTCCTAATGGATCGAAATACAATGAGATGAAATATCCTTATATCATAGATATGATGCAGAGGAAAATCGTACATATGCAGTACCCTCCTACACATGAGAAGATTGCAGACATCTTCACCAAACCAACTTGGTGAAGAATGCCTTCCTAGTTGAGAGGGAGTATTGATGACTCCAGCCAAGACAAAATTCAGAGTACATCTGTGTGAGACTTAGAATGATGAAGAATGCCTCCCTAGATGAGAGGGAGTGTTTATGGTTGCAACTATGTGAGACATTCTCCAGCTTACAAACCTGTGAGATGTGGATCATTGTAGCTATGTGAGTC
>SNQJ01S0077531.1:54065-78104 GCA_010110895.2 Picea sitchensis | reverse complement strand
TTATAAGGCCTTTTCTATTTCCCTATGTAGACTTGAAGTCCCCTTTTTGCAAGTCCCAGAGCTAAAAAAACATATTTTTCCACATATACACACCCTAACAGCTATACAACATGCATATACATAGGTTGCACCATTACAACCCACGTACATAAGGTTTTGTGTCCAAAATTAAAAAAAATAGTGTTGGGTTTCCATGTCACATCACGAGATCCATGATCCTTGACCTTCCATATACTGGAAATGTTCTGACTCATCCCTTTAGTCCTTTCAAAGGCTATAAATGAGCCATATCCAAGCTATGGAGAAGAGGAGAAGAATTCAAATTTGAGAGAAAAGTTTCTCTCGAGAAATTATTCACTTCATATTGAGTCTGCATCCCTTTGTCCTTTTAAGTCTAAACACATTGTTCAACCCCCAAGCTCTTCCCTATTTGATGGAGAAATTCATTGTCTCTCTTATATGAGCTTGCCTTTGGTGGAGAATTGAAGTGGTGGAGGCTCAGCTGGAAGGGACTTAGTTTCTCGGTTCCGAACGTGCCGACACAGAAGTTTGTCATTCATACACTTATGTTGATTACATTTTAATAGAAATACTCTTTTCTCGTCCAATTAATGTCTTGAAAGTATTTGAATTGTTATTCCACTAGCATATTTGTTATGAATATTAATGGATTATGATATTATATGTGCTAACTTTATTTATTATCACTATATGCTTGTGTATCTTGGTTGTTGAGGACAAGTTGTAGGTGTATAGGTTTGAGTCAAGTGCTCAACGATGGACTTCATCGAACGTCTGGATGAGGTAGGCTCTTTATCTTGTCTTGTTAGAATGTTTGTTTATATAGCATACTTGAGATTATAGTTGATTTATGTAGTCATTTCTGTTTGTTGTGTTTTACCTCATGCCCTAGAGTGATTTTCCTCATAATAAATATTACAATGAAAATCTCTCTATGGCTAGGGGAAAACCACAACAGACAGAACGACACCCAAAAGTCGAATCTAATATCAAGTACGATATATCAATGTAATTCTAATAAGAGAATTCTAGAATCCTACCTCGTCTGGACGTCCGAAAAAGACCATTGTTGAGCACACGACCCAAAGCTTTATACCTACAACTTGTCCTCAACAACCAAGATACACAAGCATGTGGTAATGATATATAATGTTAGCATATAAATTAACAAAATCCATTAACATACATCAAAAATATGCCCATGGAAGGAAATGAAAATATTTGCAAGATATCAATTGGATGAAAAAACATTATTTCTATTAATGTAATCAACATAAGTACATAGGTGACAAACTTATGTAACAACACATATCATAATTGAGAAAATAAGTCCCTCCAACTAGACATCCACCACTTCAATCCTCCACAAAATAAATCTCACAAGTAGGAGTCAATGGAGTTCTCCAGCACAAGATAGGAAGAGCTTGGGGGCTGAACAAAACAAGTTCAAACTTTCAAGGAAAAATGGATGCAGACTCAATTGAGGTGACATTTCTCCATAGTGTCTTTTCTCTCAATGTTGAATTCCTTCTCAAGGATTGGATATGGCTCAATTCATAGCCTCCAAATGGAATTGAAGGGCTGATTCAGAGCATTTCAAGTATATGGAAGGTAAAGGATCATGGATCACGTGACATGGCATGGAAACTAGACAGATTTTTTTAATTTTTGAGCACCAAACCTGATGTATGCAAGCTATAATGGAGCATCCCACGTATATGACAACTATATAATTTCTAGGTCATGTACATGTATAAAAATGTGTATTTTTAGCTTTGGAGTCAACTAAAAAGGGGAAATGAAGTCTACAGAGGGAAATGGAAGGCCATCAAAGCAACATGCATGGATTGTGGAAAAATATGCTATAACAATAATAAGAGTTAATGTTTATAAGGATTAAGAATTATATATGTAAGCGTTAAAATCTTTATGGTATATTGGCATTAGGGGTTAGGTGTAAGAGGTTATTAATTTTAGGTTTTACGAGTTAGGATATATGAGATTAAGGGTTATATGCTAGCAGTTTGGGGTTATATGGATTATGTTTTGTAATGATTAGGTGTTATAAGGGCTAGGGGTTAGGTAATTTAAGTATGCATTACTAGTTCTCTGTGTTAAGGGTTTAGAGGTTAGGGGTGATGATGGTTATAAAAGACATTTGTTATGGGGTTAGGGGTGATACTGATAAAGCTTATAATTTGGAGGGGATATACTTATTCGTTTTTGTATTTGAATTTATAGGGATTAGAAGTTGGGAGGTAAGGGTTATTGGGATTGAAGATTATGGGTTGTGTGTTTGTGATTGAAGATTAGGTTTTATTGGGTTTAAGGGTTATAAAATTTACAAGGTGTAGGGGTTTTATTATGGGGACACAATGGGTGAGAATTATGAGTTAGGGGTCATAAGAGTTATTTAATTGAGAGATTATATTAAACATTAGGGAAGAGATGAGCTCTATGGTTTTGTGGCTAGGGTCATAAGGGATAAGGGTTATATATATTATATAGGTTAGGGGTTAATGATTACATATGTTCTAAGAATTAATGCTAATATGAGTTTATGCTTATAAGGTTTAATAATTATATTGGTAAGAGTTATAAGTGCTCGGGACTATTCAAATCAAGGGTTAGGTGTAAGAGGTTATTAGTGTTAGGGTTTATGAGTTAGGAGATATGACATTAAGGGTTATGTGCTAGTAGTTAAGGGTTATATGGATTAGGGTTTGTAATGGTTAAGTGTTATAAGTGTTAGGGGTTAGGTAATTTAAGTCTTATGGGTTAAAGGTTACGTGTTATTATTTATAAGTGTTAGGTATTTTCGGTGTTATATGCATCATGGATTATATGATTAATAATAAGGCTTAGAAATTAGAGTTTATTAGGTATAGGTCTTAGTGTATAAATGGGTTATGGGATATATGGTTTATATGGGTTAGGTTCAAGTGCCCATATCATCCCTCCAACTCAAAGAAACATTGTTTTTTCAAATTTCCATTACCACTAAAGTGTTGTGAAAGACCAACATCACTGTGCATTAACCTTAAGTTTAGTGGGTGAGGACATTTAGAGGTTTGTGCATTAATTAAATGGTGAATAACCCAATATAACATGTGAGTGTAACAACATAATATGAAAATGTGAGAAATAACCTCTAGTAGGAGAAGCTTCTCTCAAGAAATCAATGTACAAATGAATGGGTTCAAGGAATAAATATATTACAACATAGGTACTCTCAATCTAAGCTTGGGTTTGATATCAATTATAAATTCATAAATCCAGCATAATCAACAAAAATATTCCTATGAATTTGTTAGGATCCTCTTCCTTTAGTGGGGAATCAAGCTAATTCTTAGTTATATAATTGTATCTCTTTTGAAAGTGGACACAAAAACGTTGTATAGTAATGATTTCCTAAATTGGGTAGTCAAAGGGGATGGTATTTATTCTTGCACCAAATCTCATCATAGTATAATGTGGTATTAACATCACTTTATTTAAACGTAGAAACATTTCAATTGTACCACTAGATAAGAAAGAGAAAACCTTCGAGATTTGAAGCATAACTGGTTCACTCTTTGCAAGATGTTTTGCAAACTTGAAGAGCATATTCAACATATTGTCTATGAAAATTTGAATGAACCTAAGAATCACTACCATTCTTTTTGATGAGCCATTTCCTCAACATAAAATGCACTCATACGCTTATAGCCTAATTCTTACAGGAACACAAGCCATAATTTTTGCAAAAACACAACCCAATGATGGTTGTTCTCAAACATACCATGGTTGGTTCTATTTTTCCAACACTCATCTCTCATCTTTCTCTTCCAAACCAACATGAAAAAATGACCAAAAAAACACTCAAATTTCCTTTTCTTCTCATGCAAGCTTGACTCTCACTTTTCCAAAAAAATGGTTGCACTCAACCCATGCTATCATAAATCAACTAGTTGACCTTTCTCACCTGTCACTCTTACATCACTTTAATATCTCTTTGATATTTTAAAAGTGGATAAGCATTAATATTTGAAAAAAGTCTTTAATGGATATTCCGCCGATCAATTTGAGTGGTAAAGTCTATAGAGGCATACATACCCTACCCCATTTGGATTTGAACTTGTGATCTTTTAGGAGGAAACACATGTTCTTACCATTAGACCCACTCAGAAAGACATTATCTTAGATAAAATGACATTGTGTTACATGTTATTATTCATTGCACTTTAAAAACAATTTTATTTTTTAAATATTTAAAATGATATCAGTTTAAAGTTATTTTCCAATTATAATGCATTACACTTCAAATATGAATTGGAAATTCATATTTTTTAACCAATATTTTGTTTTCGGCCTCTTATTTGGTCTCTTCCCAAGGCAGCCGGAAAAAATAGTTTAGGTTATGTCATGTATTTACATACTCGTTTTTCTAAGTTTTTGCACAAAAATAAGTAATGCTACGAATGTGTGTAGCATTACTTCTTAACATTAGATGTCAAGATGTAATGCATATGCATTATGGCCTGTAGAAAATTCGGTGCCACCTAAGACAGCATGCAAAGCTACACGCTTACTGTTATTGTTCTTCTCCCTCCTATCAGTTCTCTTATTCTTCTCCCCCCTATCAGCTCTCTTATCCCCCTCAGCTCTCTTATCCCCTCTGCGTAAAAACTGATAGCGGCCTTACGAAACAGCCTACCCACCCCCTTTGAGTAGCCTAAATCATTTTCCGTTCTACGAGTTCTAGATGCTGCAACCTATTCCCGCTCGAGAATAACCCAGGCCTTCTCGCTTCAAATATTTTCGCTCATTGATGATTCTGTCCTGGACGCATTTGGCATCACGATTTTCCAGTGAAGGGAAGTCTGCGATCAGGGATAAACACACTAATTACTTCAGAGGGTTTACTTTGTTGTAGCTATCCACGGTATCCAACGAAGATAACAAAGTGGCAACAATTTTCTAAGCAAGGCAGGTAAGGGTTCTACCGGAACATCGGTTGGCCAGACTAGCCGTGTGAAAGAACTAACAGGTTATGATGAAACTGGTTCGTAATATGCACCTATGTTTTCTCTATTTCGTACCAATCCATATATTCGTCCTTACCAATTCTCCGGTGTACTTCCATTCAAGTGGCTGGAGATAGCTTGATAATCCCCATAGAATGAACATTCGAGTACTGATATGTGTCGTATCCAGTCAAGTGATAGGCATTGTGGATGGCACCGACGTCTGTAAAGGCGACGGTTCACTCGGAGCCCGAGTCGTCCTGGTTTTGTTACATAAATATCTCTATATTAGGGATTAGGGCAAGTCTTCTCTTGCAGTAATTTGGAGCTGAGCATGCAGGTCATTCGAGGAAGAATTTGTCAAAGCGGTTGCCGATACGCTTGCCGATGTTCTTCGAGTTTAAGACAGGAGAGGCCACTTGGGCTAAGCTATCAAGTGCGGGCCACCCACTTCATATGGTAGGGCTTCTACAGCCGCTTGGGTAGTAGCAGATCGTGCTAGCTAATTGTGAAGATCTGGGGAGATCAGAAGGAAAGTTACAGCTCCGATTCCGATTAGCTATATCTTTATAACTTAATATAAGTGTGCCGCCAGTTGGAGGTTTCACCGCGCTAACAGCCAACCAGCTAACAAGCCATAACTGGTATAGTGGCTGGGAAAGAAGAACAGGTATAGTGGCCGGGAGAGAAGTTGGGATAAGAGGGAACGCGGGGTGAGGTGAGGGCTTTCTAAGCTGTAGCGCCCAAGAGATAACGCAGAACACAAATGAAGAGCTGCAATACTGTTGGATCACTACATAGGAGCGAGCTATTTACTGCCTTCAGTTCAGGCCTGGAAGCATCAGCCAGCCAGGGTCTGTCTGAGCAGAGCTATTAGCACGCAAAGGAAATGAGCGATAGCAGAGCCAAGGCTGGCATCGAACCTAGGTCACTGTGATGGATGCATTCCAAGTGGAGAAGGTGTCGACACGTTGGAGAAGGTGTGGACACGTTGCATGCTTTAAGGAACATGTCGATAAGTATTTATATAATTATTTTTTAATTTTTTATTAATCCTCTTTTAAGTAATCTATCATTTTTAAATTAAAATTAAAAGAATGAAGAGTAATCTATTGTAATCTAGATATTATTATCCTGTCGATTTTTTTTGGCACTTATTAATTTAGTGTCTGCAGGTAATTATTAGGGAGTGGCATGGGAAGCTCACACCAGCCACGATAAGTAAGTTTTTAGTGTTTTTATGTAGCTACGAAGAACAGGTCGTACTTAGGTGGTCGTACTTAGGTGGCAAATAGCATGCTTTATCTAACATATTATTAATAAGTATATTTATTGGAGATGAGCACAATTAATCACCTTTTAATTTAAAATTTTAAAATTCGAATTTGATGGCTAACAATTGAAAATGTTGGAATATTCTTAGTCATCCTCCCAAATTAATGAATGTGATTTACTCTTCATAACTTCCTTGTATTTTTGTTAATCTTCATAACTTCCTTGTATTTTTGAATGCATGAGTTAACCTCTTTACTTTTTAACATTTACCTAATCATATTAATAAATTACTGTACCACCATATGATTGCCACGTTTAACTCATTAACCTTTGGAATTACCACATTTAAGATTAACTTTTGGATTTCCTCAGCTCGTTTCAGCTGTCTATGCTTTTCAATTGACCATAGTGTTGTCCATCCATCTAGATAAGTTTCAATTCACCAGAATGTTATCCATCCAGATAACTTTTCGGCGTTCACCAACAGCAACACCAGCCACTTTGCTGCTCTGCTAGTATACCTTTCTCTTAGCATGTTCCATATCATTTACAATTGTTGGTCTTTAATTATCAATTGCTTTGGATCTCACCTGACATTCTGTCTCTGAAGATTGTTTTGCCTTGGATCTCAACCTACATTGCTTTGCTTTGGATCTCACCGTACATTCTGTCTTACGAACATATTCTTTGTTGCAACAACTTTTCACGTATGTCATTTTCTGCATGTCCTTATTCAATTAATAGCTTCTTTGAATCTTATCCTACTAATTTATAAGGTATGATGATTAGTGCCTTGAGGTTGCATGCAACATTTTAAGGATGGATTTGTTAATTTTTTAGTTTATAAGATATGAGGATTAGTAGCTTGAGGTTGCATGCAACATTTCATGGATTAATGTGTTTTTTTTTCTAGAATGTTGATAATAATTCGATTGTCTCTTGGCTGTCAATGTTTGGCGTCTGACCCATCACTTCTTGTTGTTGTTGGCTTCCCTGAACCTGTAGTCTATCTAATCATCCCTGAGCCTATACTCTATCTAATTGGTGAGATTAAATAGCCATATAATCCAGGGAGTTCACATGGCTCCCTGTATTAACCTCCTCTAGAACCTACTTTTTCATTCTTCCATCAATTTGAGTTGCATATAAACCTAAATCTAATTTTATGTATGAAATTTGTTGCATTGCTAACCATACTGCAATCAAATCCTCTTCTATGCCATTGCCTTCAAATATGTTTTTCATGAGGATGGAAAGTCCGAGAAATAGAGATCTCTGAGCTACATAGGAAATTGTTGAGCAAGTGCCTCTCATAAATATTTCAGATCGCCATATTAGCCACGCCACGCCCCCCAGAATCAAAATTTTGTATTAATCTTGGCCACCTTATTGTTGCACTTTGATGAACTTTTGTACAATAGGAAAATTATGATACTTCTCCTTTCTAAAGTTCTTAATTAGGCTATCGACCAAAAATGACTACAAACTGAAAACATTTTTGAACAAATTTTGGCCATAGTGAGATAATTGTCTTGCCATTATTCTCTGCCGTGATTTGTAGTGTTGGTATTGGCATGCCCGAACTCCTTGATGGAGGGATTAAATCGTAGGAAACTTTAAAACAATTATTTACAACCCTACTAAACATTGTAAGTGAAAAACAAGCCATACTTTCTTCTTTATGCCTAAAAACACCCACTCTGTAACAAAGTCCACGATAATTGGACAGCGTTACCCTTTGATCATGGTATAAAAAGAAACCCGTTTTAATTTATATAATTTGGAATATATATTTATGTTAATAAATTCCCTGAAGACAACTATATCAACCAACCAGTGTAGTCCATGGGCATGTCTGAATACGGACGATGTGGCTTCCTTGACTCCCTGAAAGGATACCTGGCTACTTAATTATTTCTAAGACATTAAATTTTGTGTTTCTTGATCTCTTGAATAAATGAATATTAATTCTCTCTTTATTATGATCAAGAGACACATACATCCTTTTTTAGTAGTATTTCCCGCCCACTGAGCTGCAACTAAAGCTAAACCTAGCTAATTTTACACTCAAGCTGTTGCGTTGCCTGCATGCTAAAAAAACCAATAAATAAACTAACTGGACTAAAGTCAATTCCTCCCTGTTGCTTTTGAGTTCTAATATTTAATACTGGTTCTCCACTTAGTAAATTCAATTCCTCCCAGTGCGGCTTTTGGGTTATAAGATTTCTAGCTTATTAAGTTATTAACAAACACAATATTTATAACAATATTAATTTTCTAACTTATTAAGTTAGAAAAGAAATATTTTTGCTAATCTCTTAGATGATATAAACCAAAGTAACAATAATTGACAGAACATGAAATTATAATTGGAGCTTCAAGGTATGTCGTACCATCACTTGTGATGTAATTGACAGAACATTAAATTATAATTGGAGCTTCAAGGTATGTTGTACCATCACTTGTGATGTAGTCACATGAACCTGGCTATGTTGCATTTTCTCTTGGTTTATAAATCATATTTGCCTCTTGTAAAATGTGTTTCATATGTGTGTTTAGGAAAATAAAAAGGAAAAATGAAAAATAGAAACAATATCTAATCTTATTTAAAATAAAATAAGAAAAATAAAATTCAAACTACGAATTAATTGCATTAATTTGTTGGAAGTTCATTGTTTTAGCTCATTAATTTGTTAGAAGTTCATTGTTTTAGCTAATTTAAGTGGGAAACAAACATTTCCTCAGCCCAAGATTCATAAACGTTTGCACTTTCTTGAGGACGATAGTAGCAATACGATCTGTTAAGATAGTTTTCCTCGATGGTTGGAAACTTCAAAATCACACCGCCGCACTAAAATATGCCTATAGATTGACTAAAGCAAAGAGAATTATACTTGCTTATTTCAATACGTTCACTTTGCTGAAATTTTGCACTTTCAATACAAAAATATGGACTAAAGATATCCCTAAGGTCACTAACAGAAATTTACTCTGTGCTTATTTGTAAATTAGGTCTAAAATTAGTTCAATTTCGATTTCGCATGACTCATTATTTGAGGTGAACTGGCACGGTGCACATACATCTGAGTTTTGCTTATGTCTATTCGATCAGAGTCGGCACCAGATGCCATATATGCCCTTCAATTAGAGATTTGGAGGACCATGGGAGAGAGCATACACAAAGAATTACTTTCTTATATATTGCATTAGTGAACATGCTTATTTATGCAATAAATCAATGAAATCCTTCACTTCATGACCGAAAAGAATATTGTCCTGATAAACATCAGAGATTGAATAATAATCAGAAAAACATGAACAAATCCTTCTAATCATCAAATAAACATCCTAAAGACGTACATAGATCCACACACAAAATTACTTTTACCTAGTGTTGGAGGGTTGAGACAGGCAACCGACTCCTAGAAGAGTAGAAAATAACACCATAATAGATATTTAAATCCAAGCACTGGTTATAACCAACTATTAAGGGACGGGTAACCGAGTCCCAACAAAGTCAAAATTATAGAGGAAGGAAAATGATTCCCAACAAAGTAAAAATTACAAACCTTGGTCAAAAGATAACATCTAATCTCATTGTAACATCCCACTCTGGCGCACTGAGAAAACTTATTATTTAAGGACACTTGCTCGCAAGTGATCTGGACTTTTCTGATGTTAAAACATTTATACTTGATTATGATGTGTTATGATAGACGACATGATGTTTTACTATTTGATGTAGAAAGGTGCTATTGACTCAGTTTTACTGAGTGTCCAGGGTTTTGGACCTTGAGGATGCCGAGGCATCGATGGAACCCCTTGGACTCCGGATTGAGTCAGGGAGTGTGCTATTTGGGTTGATTTATTTACTGTGATATTTCATTGATTTGATGATTTGATGTTGACATGTTCTGACATGATTGTCAATGATGCAGGCTGACGATAGCTTGCCGACAAGACTCACATATGGAGTAAAGGGGCCACACACGATTTCCAGAGAGGTTGAGGGAGAGGAGTGGACAACAGCCCTGCCACCGCCTACTAGCACTTCCGCCGTAACAATTACCTAAAATGCCACCGCCACTAGCACTCCCACAACAATTACCTAGTTCGAGAGGATCCACGATGCCGTGAGGGAAGACTACAAGGTTTTTCCTCACGAAGGATCTTCTATAAATGAATAAGGTGGGGACTTATTCTTAGAGCCCCTTAGCTCCACAAGTTCCACCCCGCTGAGGCTTACTGTACAAGTAGATGTCTACCATCAAGTCCAGCTTGGCGAAAGTGGCAACCCTTGGAGCACGGCATCCCCGGCGGAACCGCACAAAAGAAACACAAGAAGCGAAAAGTGTTCCTTTGAGCACGTGGTGCATCCCGGCGGGCACCGCCAAGAAGGAAGCTTAACGGCTAGTGGCACCCTTTGGAGCACGTGGTGCATCCTGCGCACGCCGTGATTGATGTGGATGAAGGAATCAAACCTAAATATCCCTAAGACGATAATGCCTTAAGAAATACTTAAACAACTCCCCTAACCCAAAGGTTGCCTACCGTAATCTGGCACCGGAGTCTCTAACTTTTAGGGTAAAGTCTTAGTCTAACCTTAAGAACAGAATTTAATAAAATAACAATTTAAAACCAAAACCCACCTATGTACAGCTAGGGTCTTCTATAAAACTTTGGGTAAAACACAAAGAGAGTAATGATTTAATTAACTAAGGGATTTAAAATTTGCAAAGAGGAAACAATTCTAACTTCAGAAAGAACAAAAGATATTAATTAAATAAATAATTGAAAAGATTAATTAGCACATTTACCTTTGGTTTTTAAAAAAAGGGATTAATAAAAATGTGGAAACCAAGTAATAAGGAAACATAGACAATTAATAAGTAATAAAAATTATTTAACGGCGAGCTAAAAAGTTAAGGAATTAAAAATAAAAATAAAATGAAAGGATTAATTAGGACATTTACCCTTTTGGTTTTGAAAAAAGAAAAAGAAAGGAATAATAAAAATAGGGAAATGAGTCTTTAATAAATTTAAAGAAAATAATGTTGGAGAAACGTAGGGGATGAATGACACTTGTACAATGTAGAATTTTGAGGGTTTTATAAAAATTAAATTAAATATGATTAGGGTAAGAGGGGGTCTCAAAAAATCTTTAAAATAAAGGGGGATAAGGGAAAGGGGAGGTTGTTAGTATCGCTATGTCAGCCAAATTTGACCTGGATCCATTGCTTGGAGGAGTTGGGATTTTCCTCGCTTAATATGCCTGCCTTGAGGTGAGTTGGGAAGCTAGGTATACCTTTTATCCGATTCATGTGGCCCCTTTGCGGGGCTAAGGGGGAAGCAGAAAATTCTAGCCGCTTGGCTAGAGGTATCGGTAGTCTCTACTGGCCGGCAAGCGGAGCGTAGGGAGTAGGATGGCCATCGAGCGGACGTCATCGCTGCGAGCTATAAGGCAAGGATATGATTTTTAATTTGGTAATATAGAAGGTAAATGGGTTTGTTTATCATTCTGGACTGTGTAAATGGCTTGTGGTTCTTATTCTAGACTGTGTAAAATAGTTGATAATATTCTGGACGTTGTAAAATGGTTGATGTTATTCTGGACTGTGTTTTACTTTCTTATGGGGATTCGTTCGGTTTAGCGTTGGGCGGATTCTTCCCGATGGGTTCTTGAACAGGAGACGTGGGTGTTGTCTCCATTGGGTTGAGGTTTCGCCTTTATTTATGTTTCTGATGGCGGCTTCGGGTAGTCACGTACTTGAGAAGAAAAAATTTTGTCGCCGACTCCACCCAGCTGAACTCGGTAAACGAGGACAAAACCGGTTACCGCCGCATTTTCCTTTGAGTTTTAAAATCCTTTTCATGGTCGGGCTATTGATTTGTGCCGATTGTTTGAGATTTTCGGCTAGCTGCTGTTTCCTTTGAAAAATGTTTATGTATGAAGGTGTTCTGAATGAAATGTATGAAGTGCGAGTCATTTTACATATTTTCAAGAATACTGGGAGGGTTTATGATGCGCTGCCTGCATGTTTTCCTCGATTTCGAGACCCCTTCGCTGGGGCGTTCTTCATGGCGAATCCTTCTATGTTTCATCCATTAACCCTGCATGCCCATTCCATGAAATAAAAAGGGTTTTAATATTAAAACTTCAGTCTCTTCCTTGCCTCGAAACTAATGCTCCTTTTCTGCCCTCACACCTAGCTAAATGGTAATGGTAACGCAGTTGTTAATCCAAAGGAAAAAATAAAAGGAAATTTTGGGATGACCGTCCTGTGATGTTCTCTCTGACAGGTTAGAGGAAGAATAGACATTGTTTTCCCTTTCCAGATCGTTTAATTGCTTTTCTGTAATTTCTTAGATTCTTCCAGGCTCGCATCATAAACCGTCACCAAGAATTATTGAATGAGTCTAACTAAATACTCAAATTTCAAATGACGAAAAGAAAGAACCCATGATCTATTTCAGGAATGCTACAGGAAGGATGGATTAACCAGTCCTTCATAATCTCTGTAGTGATTCAATATCAATATCCACTCTTCACTGGAGTTTGAATGAACCTCAGCATTGGAGCCATACAAGTAAGGTGGTGAATCTATGTCATTAAGGGATGTTATCAATTTTGAAGCCGATTAATTTAATTTAAAACATGTACAAAATCCCACACCACATTAAATATCACGCGCGTCCACCCATTCCGAACTCTGCGAATTAGTGTTTTGCGTTTTACTGAGGACACTCACACAGTAAACCCCCCCCTGATCTCTGAGATTTGGTGTTTCTTGGTTTTCTGTGTTGTTTTATTTATTTGTGGATGAATTTTCCAGAACCCCGACCATGCATTCCTGTTTATCTCCTCTGATAACCACTTTCCCTTTTTCTTGACTGAGATTATCACTGGGAGGAATTTGTTGTCACAAGTTGAATTGAGTAATTTCCTTCATATTGCCTTTGCCTCTATGCCTCGATCTCCCCTCGGCCGGCTTAATTTCCTTTAACTTCCACGACTGAAATCCCATTTTTACCTCTTCCGACGCTACAGATGCCACCACGCCTTCATCAGTCAGGTGTGTTGGAGTGTCATCGTGATCTCCTGGAGGGGGATTGACTGCACACAACCACCAACTTTTAACCCTGACGAATCTCTTTATGCATGCCATCTTTCATTTTAATATTTTAATGTTGATGAGGTACAAAACTTGATTTTCAGGTTAAGGAAAGATTACGTTTTTCCTGATTGAATCTATTTACTTTATGATTGCAATAAAGAATTTCCTTTACCATATGATTTTACACAAGATTTTCAGATGGTTTTTCTTTCTCATCATTACCGGCCCTTTAATTCTATTATTTATTTTTGGTGAGACAGGTGGCAAATTTGCTATAATGCGACCTGGTTGTTATTTAAATGACAGTATAAATGCAATCAATAAATGCAAATATAAAATGAATTATTAAAACACAGTAGTAATAAGGTTTGATGGAAAGTTTTTGTAATAAGACTTGTAGTTATCTTAAATGGAAACATAATTGCAGTATTAATATAGCTCTATGGAAGGTTTTGTTGTAACATCACTTTGTAGTATCTTAATTGGCAAGCATTATGGCATTTATAAAAGGCAATGATAATATAGTCTTATGGTAAGTTTTGTAAATCTGTATGGACAAAATACCAGTAGTGAGGTGATAGATATGGTATTACAAGGTTAGGAGGGTATAGATGTGAAGTTGTGTTGTAATGTCATGAAATGAGATGTTTAATTATTTGAGGAATAATGTAATGAATTTATCGTGGATATTAGATGTTTAATGAATTTAATTGAAAATTGATTCTAAATTAAAAATACAAGATGAAATAGATGTTTTGTTAGCATACAAGATGAAATGAGATTTTAATTATTTGAAGAATACTGTAATGAATTGTAATGCGGATATTGTTAGAACTGTTGAATTGTTAACTCAAAAATGTGTTCTCGATGAACTAAGCGCAATCATTTGTTATGAAATGTAATGAAGAATCCTAATCAATCGAATTTTCCTTATTTCCATGGGTGGATTGAGTAACACTTCGATTAATGAATTTTTGTAGAAAATTGGTCCGTGACCATTACCAATTGGGTCGTAGATATTGCCTAGTCTTAACCTTGTGTGGTCATAGCCAGAGCCTCTCTGATTGCGCCTTCCGGAGAGGACGTGGTTGTTCCTTTAATCCTTGATTGTACTTATTGGTAAGCGTTTAAGTCGCTTGGTCCGCCAGGTCGGGCAGATTGTAGACACCCCATTGTAGCCTAGTATACAAGTCTCAGGTAGTACTGGTTTCTGTGTAAGGAATCTAGTGTTGTATCAAGAGTCTCGGCCCTTTAAAGGCGTGGTTTCCACTCTTGACATTACGATGGAGATTACTAGTTTCTCGCCGAAAGCAATCGACCGAGCCTATCCGACCTTCTCTCCCGAGTAGAGAACTGATTAAACGACCTGCTTTCTTGTGAATAAATAGTAAAATCTACTACCATGGATTCTTCCTTCCGTGGTTCGTGACTGCATACCCTAGTTGGGGTCAGCATTGTTTGCGCTATCGGTGGTGCACCTTATGTCTTGGTCATTCATTGCTTCCAGCTACTTAATGCGGCGGATTTGTCTTCTGTGGTGATCATCGTATTAAGGTTCTTGTAGCTTCTGTGTATGCATTTAGAGTCAAGAGTGTCCGTTGTTTTTTCACATCACACACACCTAAACAAAAAAAAATTGGCGCTCGCTAAAGAGTTGTTGGGTCGTGAATGAGAAGGTTCACATATGAGGTTTGCTGCCCGACCCACGACTTGGGATTCGCTGCGGCTTTTGTGATGTGATTTGATTTGATTATACTGCTGCTGATTGAGTTGACTTGTGTGCATGCAGTGTAATCATATAGAGGACGCCATGGAGGCAGACGACCGGTGCTAGGAGGAGGAGGCGGATTCTCGTGAGATCCACGCCTCGCCAGGGTCTTAACCCCGTGGAGGCGAAAGCGTGTTCTCGGATAGGAGCAGATAGCGCTTGGCGATGTTGTTGATATGATGAGGTCCTTTCAGCGCAAGTCTGAGGCACTGATCAACCATATGGACAGAGATGAGGCCAGGGCTCTGGCACCTGTTGAGGTTCTGCTGCGCGCACTGGCTGTTATCGGTAGCATTCACCGTGAACTCAAGAAGGTAAAATTTCCTAAGTTATTTGGTGCCCCGGACGGTGCAGCTGCTGAGGCATGGTTGAGAATATGGCGATGTGCTTCGCACTTCGCCGCATTATATCTCAAACATGAAGGTCCGCGATGGCGCTCTTTCAATTGAAGGGGAGCGCCTCACTATGGTGGAAGACACTCCGCAATTTAACATGGCCGCTGGAAGATGTGTCATGCGAACTATTCGAGGAATGGTTCCGAGAGGTACCTTTCAGAGGAATTCATTGAGTGTTAGCTCAAAGAGTTCAACACTTTGTGACAGGGAGGTCGTACAGTGCACAAGTACAAGGCCCATTTTATGAAGCTTCTCTGGTATGCTCCACAACTTAACACAGAGAAACTCAAGGTCAACCGTTCGTGGTTTGGCCTTAACGACAACCTCCATGCAAATTTTAGCATCTTGAGGCCTCAAACCTTGCATGACGCTATCAAAAATGCCCTCATAGCAGAGGAAGAGATAAACAGTGGGGTTTAGAATAAGAGTCCTTCTACATCAACTGGACAGATGAAATCAAGAGCGCAACAACATCAGACAACAACCAGACATACACCAAGATATCGTGGCTTCCAGAGGGGATCCACTTTTCTACACCACGACGCATCATGCCTCAACAAAGGACACCTTATCGAGGACCACAACACCAACAACAACGTCGATCACAACAACAATAGTTTAGGATTTTTCAACAGAATAGACCAGGGTTCTTGGCCGGTGGGCTGTCATTTTCTATTTCGGGTACCGGGACTACTGGGATGAAGAAGGGTTTTTTTGGATGTGTGGGGAGCCACACTAACAGCGCGAATGTCCTGTGGAGATGACTAGAGTGTCTGGATCAGCCTGACCTATTACTTTGGGAGATATGGGCAAGGCCCACGGATTCATGCAGCAGTGAATAATCACCAAGCCGAGCACCACGACCGCGGCTCGAGATCTACGCTTCACCGTCACGACCAAACCCTTATTATTTTGATAGACCTAGGTGCTACCGAGAGCTTTATTTATGGTGCAGCACTAAAAAAGGACGGCGGTAAAGGCAAATGAACAGACGAAGCCGAATAGATGGCTTTAGGAGCCAAACAAAAGGTTGAGGAAAGGTTATGGACTGTAACCTTAACCGAGAGTTTATCACGAGGGTCAACTTGTACATAACGATCTTAGGATCCTATGACACTGTGATTGGTATGATTGCTGGAATCGTAAGATGAGACAATACTCAACTGTAAGCTAAAATGGTTGAGCTTGGTCGACGGCGAAGGACAAAGACGCAGGATTGTAGGGATCTAAACTGTGGAGTTTTCCCTGCGATTTGTCTCTTCCTTACAATTACGGAAGAGTATGCCAAGGGGTGCAAACTCTATGCGATCCTTTGGTGATAAACGGTGAAGGGAGTAGCGAAGGTATAGAACACCTTCGTGGTGAAGGAGTTTGCACGGTTCGCAGTAGTTACCTGGATGCCGGAAAGGGAATTGGAGTTTACCATAGACTGAAACCGGACTCAACCGGAGCAGCAAGGACGCTTTATCGGATGTCGACTCGAGTTGCAAGAGTTAAAAATGCAAATCAAGGAGTTGTTGGACTCGACCGGTACGTCCTAGTGTGTGTCACTGTGGGGTGCACCCGCTATTTTCATACCTAAAGAAGGATAGATCATGGAGGTTTTGCATTGATTACCATCAACTAAACAAGGATACGATCAATAATCAACATCCCTTACCAAGAATATATGATCCGCCTGATAAAAATTGAAGGGTGCTACAGTGTTCTCCAAGTTTGATTTTCGATCAGGGTATCACCCGCTATGGATCAAGGAGGATGAAGTCCCAAAGATTTCCTTTAAGACGAGGTTTGAACACTACAAGTTTACTATTTACCGCTTGGATCGACAAACACCCCACTCCGGTATTCAAGGAGTTTGATGAACGGGTAGTTCCCGCGAAAGTACTCTGGACAAGTTCGCCCAAGCATCTACTGGGTCATCTGATCTACTCTCGATGATGGAGGAGCATGATGAACACTTCATGCTTTGGTACTAAAGTGTCTATTAGAGCACAAATTGTATGGGAAGTTGTCCAAATGCTCTTTTATCAATCGAGGATTCACTACCTTTGACATGTCATCTCCGCAAAGGCGTATTTCCATGGATCCAGCAAGGTTGAGGCTATTATGGAATGGTCTGTACCTAAAGATGTAGCAGACATACAATCATTCATGGGAATCACCATATATTACCGCAAATTTATAGAAGGATTTTCAAAGATAGCAAATCCGGTCACAAAATTGCAGAAGTAAAACAAACAAGCTCAGTTGGACCGAAAGCGTACGGGCATTTCGGAGGATCAAGGAGTCGTTGACAACAACATCGATACTAAAGGTCCCCGACATGGACGGAGACTTCTTGGTAAGCACTGATGCATCCAAAGAAGTTAAGGTTTAGGGCTATCTTGATGCAAGACCTGATGTGATTTCTTTACGTCTCGAGGGAACCGAGAAGGCATGAGGAGAACCACGCCACGCATCGCATTTGGATTCCTATTAACCATCATATATGCCTTGAAGTTTTGGAGATACTACCTTGTTGGACCAAAATTTGAATTAAAGACTCATCATTGTGGACTACAACACATTTTCAAAGCGACTCAATACGCCGCATTAAACGGTGTTATCGGAATTGCTCGGGCGAAAGAATGACTTCGAGATTACTTACATAAAGGGAAGAGGGAACCGAGTAGCCGTATTAATTTCTGAGTCGGAGGCCACGCATCTTTTCGACGTTACCTCTTCATACAAATCTACATGAGAAGATTCTCACTTTACGTATTGATGATGACCGGGTACAAAGAAGTCGAGGATTTTATCGACAAAACACAATGATGGTACCACGTATGAGGGATATTCATTTGATAGAGATGGTTTATCGAGGTTTAGGGTCGGATTTATGTACCACCAAACGCCGATTTGAGGAGGTTGATCCGAGTGAGGCTCATAGAGCGCTTACATGGCTCACCCGAGGGTCACGAAGATGAGGTCAGACCTCCAAACCCATTCTTCCGGAAGGGAATGAAGGCCTATTATGGTCAACTTATGGCTAGATGGCCCAGTGTCAGCCAGTACTGAGCATAGACACCCCACGTTTACTTCAACCACATGTCATTCCGTAATCGAAAACAGTTATTTCATGGATTTATTATTGGATTTCCATTGATGACAAGGAGACACTACTCATTTTTGTAGTAGTAGACACTCTAATAAAGAGTGCTCACTTTGGCCTTTGCGCGTATCGCATGTATTATAGGCACCTAACATAGCTGCAGATTTTCATCGGAGATTGTGAGGTCGCATGGCTGCCTAAAAATACATTATATCCGAACGAGGATTGTTGTTTATTGGACGATTTTGGACAGGTTTCCAAGAGGCCTTTCGAACCCAACTTAATTTTAGTATCGTATTACCTTAGACCTGACGGGCGTGACCGAATGCATGAACTAAACCTGGAATACATGTTTCAGTAATGGATGGACCAACAAAAAGCTGGAGGAATTCTTTGCCTCTAATAGAGTTCGCCACAACAATACTGTGAGAAAGCACCATTAAGATGGAGCCTTTGAGTTTCTTTATGGGCTAATCGCGTCGACTTTGAGTTGGGATCGATTGAGGATAGGATCCCGGTGGGACCATAAGTGATCCCAAGAAATGGAAGAGAAAATGCAAAACCATAAGACAAAGGATAAAGAGCTGCAAGATCTATTTAAGAGTTATGTCGATAGCGCACCGAAAGTTGACCGTGAAATACGGTGAGGTCGATGATTGAGTCTTCTTAGAAGTTAAACTGCATAAGAGTTCTATTAAGTTTGTAAAGGGTGATAAAATATCTTCTAGGTTCGTGGGATCCTACTAGTTTGTGGAAAACAGAGGGTTTTGGCCTATTGACTAGCCTTGCCCCATTCTTTGAGGCTTATGCATGATGTTTTCATGTATCCGCTTTGAGACATTATATTAGTGATCCGCCACACGTGATTGACATGAGTTCCTGCGCTTATTGGATGAGGGAGTGCTCACGGCTGAGCTGGTCCAAATATTAGATCATCGCTCACGCTACGACGTCAATCCATAGATCGCCCAAGGTCCAAGTGGGATAGTTATAGGTCCACACTTACGACTGAGATCTACGATATGCAACCAGCTAGCCCATTTTTGTTTGATAGATAGACTTATGATAATCGCGGATACTCTCTATTTCAGCATTTATAATCGAAACTGGACGGTTAGGGACCAAGAGGGGGTGTATGTAACATCCCACCAAGACCGAGAAAAACTTATTATTTGAGGATACTTGCTCACAAGTGAACCGGATCTTTCCGGGATGTTAAAACATTTATACTTGATTATGATGCTATTGACACATGACATGATGTTTTACTATTTGATGGGTGACAAAAGTTCTATTGACCTCGCTTTATTGAGTGTGCGTGGTTTTGACCTTCAGGATGCCGGTGTTATCGATAGAACCCCCTTGGACCTCGGATTGAGTCAGGAGTGTGCTATTTGGGTTGATTGACATCGTGATATTTCATTGATTTTGGATGATTTGATGTTACGTTCTCGTAAACGCATTGCTCCATGATGGTCGACGACAGCTTCGTCGCATCGACCTCTCATGGGAGTAGCGCTGCCACACGATTTCCAGAGGTTGAGGGAGAGGGTGGACAACATCTTCACCGCGGGCTCGAACTGTAGGTTAACGGTCACCTAGTTCGAGATCCACGATGCCATGAGGGAAGACCGCACAACACGATGATTTTATGGGCGCAATAAGGCTGGGGCTCTATTCTCAGGAGCCCTTAGTCTCCTACAAGTTCAGCTGGCGGATTGTTGACTCCAGGTGTTATTGATTTCTACCAATCAATCAAGTTGGCGAATGGCAATCTTGGATGGAGAACTCGGCGCTAACGCCGCACAAAAGAAAGCATTACAGTTTGAGTGGCACCCTTGGAGCACGTGGTGCATCCTGAAGGGCATGTCGCGCAAAGGAAGAAAACGAGGCGAGTGGCACCCTTGGAGCACGTGGTGCATCCTGAAGGGCACGTCGCATTGATGTGGATGAAGGAAACAAACCTAAATATCCCTAAGACGATAATGCCTTAAGAAATACTTAAACAACTCCCCTAACCCAGTGTTGCCTAGTTCAGAATCTAAGTACTGAGCCTGAAACTTTTAGGGTAAAGTCTTAGTCTAACCTTAAGAACAGACCCTCGAATAAAAATAACAATTTAAACCAAAAACCACCTATGTAATAGTTAGGTCTTCATAAAATCCTTGGGGTAAACAAAGAGAGTAAGGATTTAATTAACTAAGGGATTTAAAAATTTGCAAAGAGGAAATTAATTCCTAACTTGTGAAAGAACAAAAGATATTAACTAAATAATAATTGAAAAGATTAATTAGCACATTTACCTTTTGGTTTTTAAAAAAAAGGGAAGGGATTAATAAAAAACAGGGAAACTAAGTAATAAGGAAACATAGACAATTAATAAGTAATAAAATTATTTAACGTGCGGGAGTTTAAAAAGTTATGAATTAAAAAAATAAAAATAAAATGAAAGGATTAATTAGAGCATTTACCTTTTTGGTTTTTAAAAAAAGAAAAAAAAGAAAGGGAATAATAAAAATAGGGAAATGAGTCTTTTAATAAATTTAAAGAAAATAATGTTGGAGAAACGTGGGGGATGAATGACACTTGTACAACAGAGAATTTTTGAGGGTTTTTATAAAAATTAAATTAAATATGATTAGGGCAAGAGGGGGTCTCAAAAATCTTTAAAATAAAGGGGGATAAGGGGAAAAGGGGGGGTGGTTGTTAGGTATCGTTATGCTGCCAAATTTGGACTGGACTGATTGCTTGTGAGGAGTTGGGATTAGAGTGGTAGCTCAACCTTGGAGGCGAGTTGGGAAGCTAGGTATACTATCTGGACTATGTGTGGCCCCTTTGCGGGTCGGGGGGCTAAGGGGGAAGCAGAGTACCCCTAGCGTTTGGCTAGGAGGTATCGGTGTAGTCTCTACGGTCGGCAAGCGGGAGCGGTAGGGAGTAGGAGCGACACGGAGCGCGGACGTCATCGCTGCGAGCTATAAGGCAAGGATATGATTTTTAATTTGGTAATATAGAAGGTAAATGGGTTTGTTTATCATTCTGGACTGTGTAAATGGCTTGTGGTTCTTATTCTGGACTGTGTAAAATAGTTGATAATATTGTGGACGTTGTAAAATGGTTGATGTTATTATGGACTGTGTTTTATTTTCTGATTGGGATTCATTCGGTTAGTGTTGGGCGGATTCCTCCTGAGGGGTTCTTGAACAGGAGATGTGGGTGTTGTCTCCACTGGGTTGAGTGGGTTTCTGCTTTATTTATGTTTTATTTGCGTGGGTTTCTGGGTAGTCATCAGTTTGAGAAGAAAAATTTTGCTGCTCGACTCCACTCCAGTGAACTGGTAAACGAGGACAAAACTGAAGCGCTGCCAGATTTTCCTTGAGTTTTAAAATCCTTTCATGGCTGTCATTGATTTGTGCCGATTGCTTGAGATTTTCGCTAGCGTTGCTTCCTTTTGAAAATGTTTATGTATGAAGGTGTTCTGAATGAAATGTATGAAGTGCGAGTCATTTTACATATTTTCAAGAATACTGGGAGGGTTTATGATGCGCTGCCTGCGTGTTTTCCCTCGATTCTGAGACCCCTTCGTTGGGGCGTTCTTCATCGCGACTCCTTCTATGTTTCATCCATTAACCCTGCATGGTCGTTCCATGAAATAAAAAAGGGTTTTAATATTAAAACTTCAGTCTCTTCCTTGCCTCGAAACTAATGCTCCTTTTCTGCCCTCACACCTAGCTAAAATGGTAATGGTAACGCGCAGTGTTAATCCAGGCGGAAAAATAAAAAAGGGAAATTTTTGGGGATGACCGTCCTGTGATGTTCTCTCTGACAGGTCAGAGGAAGAATAGACATTGTTTTCCCTTTCCAGATCGTTTAATTGCTTTTCTGTAATTTCTTAGATTCTTCCAGGCTCGCAGAACACGCAAACCGTCAGTCAAGAATTATTTAATGTGAGTCTAACTAAATACTAAATTTCAATGAAAAGAAAAGAACCATGATCTATTTCAGGAATGCTACAGGAAGGATGGATTAACCAGTCCTTCATAATCTCTGTAGTGATTCAATATCAATATCCACTCTTCACTGGAGTTTGAATGAACCTCAGCATTGGAGCCATACAAGTAAGGTGGTGAATCTATGTCATTAAGGGATGTTATCAATTTTGAAGCCGAGTAATTTAATTTAAAACATGTACAAAATCCCACACCACATTAAATATCACGCGCGTCCACCCATTCCGAACTCTGCGAATTAGTGTTCTGCGTTTTACTGAGGACACTCACACAGTAAACCCCCCCCTGATCTCTGAGATTTGGTGTTTCTTGGTTTTCTGTGTTGTTTTATTTATTTGTGGATGAATTTTCCAGAACCCTGGCCTTGCATTCCTGTTAATCTCCTCTGATAACCACTTTCCCTTTTTCTTGACTGAGATTATCGCTGGGAGGAATTTGCTGTCACAAGTTGAATTGAGTAATTTCCTTCTGCGCGTGCCTTTGCCTCTATGCGCCTTCCTGGGGATCTCCCTGCTGGCGAATTTCCCTTAACTTCCACAGACTGAAATCCCACGCCTTCCCTTACCTCTCCTTCTGACGGCGCGTATGCCAGTCCACGTCTTCATCGCTGCTGGTTGTGTTGGGGTATCAACGTGATCTCCGGGAGGGATTGACTGCACACAACCACCAACTTTTAACCCTGACGAATCTCTTTATGCATGCCATCTTTCATTTTAATATTTTAATGTTGATGAGGTACAAAACTTGATTTTCAGGTTAAGGAAAGATTACGTTTTTCCTGATTGAATCTATTTACTTTATGATTGCAATAAAGAATTTCCTTTACCATATGATTTACAATAAGATTTTCGTATGGTTTTTCTTTTCTCATTACGCTCGGCCTCTTTAATTTATTATTTATTTTTGGTGAGACAGGTGGCAAATTTGCTATAATGCGACCTGGTTGTTATTTAAATGACAGTATAAATGCAATCAATAAATGCAAATATAAAATGAATTATTAAAACACAGTAGTAATAAGGTTTGATGGAAAGTTTTTGTAATAAGACTTGTAGTTATCTTAAATGGAAACATAATTGCAGTATTAATATAGCTCTATGGAAGGTTTTGTTGTAACATCACTTTGTAGTATCTTAATTGGCAAGCATTATGGCATTTATAAAAGGCAATGATAATATAGTCTTATGGTAAGTTTTGTAAATCTGTATGGACAAAATACCAGTAGTGAGGTGATAGATGTGGTATTACAAGGTTAGGAGGGTATAGATGTGAAGTTGTGTTGTAATGTCATGAAATGAGATGTTTAATTATTTGAGGAATACTGTAATGAATTTATCGCGGATATTAGATGTTTAATG
>SNQJ01S0077531.1:19317-47293 GCA_010110895.2 Picea sitchensis | reverse complement strand
AGAACCCACCTAAGTAATAGTTAGGTCTTCATAAAATCCTTGGGGTAAACAAAGAGAGTAAGGATTTAATTAACTAAGGGATTTAAAAATTTGCAAAGAGGAAATTAATTCCTAACTTGTGAAAGAACAAAATATATTAAATAAATAATAATTGAAAAGATTAATTAGCGCATTTACCTTTTGGTTTTAAAAAAAAAGGGAAGGGATTAATAAAAAACAGGGAAACTAAGTAATAAGGAAACACATACAATTAATAAGTAATAAAATTATTTAACGTGCGGTAGTTTAAAAAGATATGAATTAAAAAAAAATAAAAAATGAAAGGATTAATTAGCGCATTTACCTTTTTGGTTTTTAAAAAAAAGAGAGGGAATAATAAAAATAGGGAAATGAGCCTTTTAATAAATTTAAAGAAAATAATGTTAGAGAAACGTGGGGGATGAATGACACTTGTACAATAGAGAATTTTTGAGGGTTTTTATAAAACTTAAATTAAATATGATTAGGGCAAGAGGGGGTCTCAAAACTCTTTTAAAGAAAAGGGGATAAGGGGAAAAGTGGGGGAGGCTGTTAGGTATCGTTATGATGCCAAATTTGGACTGGACTGATTGCTTGTGAGGAGTTGGGATTTTCTCAACTGGAATTAGAGTGGTAGCTCAGCCTTGGAGGCGAGCTGAGAAGCTAGGTATACTATCTGGACTATTTGTGGCCCCTTTGTGGCTCGGGGGGCTAAGGGGGAAGTAGAGTACCCCTAGGGTTTGGCTGGGAGGTACCGGTGTAGTCTATACGGTCGACGAGCGGGAGCGGCACGGAGCGCGTATGTCATCGCTGCGGGCTATAAGGCAACGGTATGATTTTTAATTTGGTAATATAGAAGGTAAAAGGGTTTGTTTATCATTCTAGACTGTGTAAATGGCTTGTGGTTCTTATTCTAGACTGTGTAAAATAGTTGATAATATTCTGGACGGTGTAAAATGGTTGATGTTATTCTGGACTGTGTTTTATTTTCTGATTGGGATTTGTTCGGTTAGTGTTGGGCGGATTCCTCCCAAGGGGTTCTTGAACAGGAGATGTGGGTGTTGTCTCCACTGGGTTGAGTGGGTTTCTGCTTTATTTATGTTTTATTTGCGTGGGTTTCTGGGTGGTCATCAATTTGAGAAGAAAAAATTTGTTTCTCGACTCCACTCCAGTGAACTGGTAAACGAGGATAGAACTGAAGCACTACCAGATTTTCCTTGAGTTTTAAAATCCTTTCATGGATGTCGTTGATTTGTGTCGATTGCTTGAGATTTTCGCTAGCGTTGCTTCCTTTTGAAAATGTTTATGTATGTAGGTGTTCTGAATGAAATGTATGAAGTGAGAGTCATTTTACATATTTTCAAGAATACTGGGAGGGTTTATGATGCGCTGCCTGCATGTTTTCCCCTGATTCCAAGACCCCTTCGCTGGGGCGTTCTTCATGGCGACTCCTTCTGCGTTTCATCCATTAACCCTGCATGGCCGTTCCATGAAATAAAAAGGGTTTTAATATTAAAACTTCAGTCTCTTCCTTGCCTCGAAACTAATGTTCCTTTTCTGCCCTCATGCCCAGCTAAAATGGTAATGGTAACGTGTAGTGTTAATCCAGGTGGAAAAAAAAAGGGAAATTTCTGGGGATAACCGTCCTGTGATGTGCTTTCTGACAGGTCAGAGGAAGAATAGACATAGTTTTCCCTTTCCAGATCATTTAATTTCTTTTTCGTAATTGCTTAGATTCTGCCAGGCTCGCAAAACACGCAAACCATTAGTCAAGCATTATTTAATGTGCGTCTAACTAAATACTAAATTTCAATGAAAAGAAAAGAAGCATGATCTATTTCAGGAACGCTACAGGAAGGATAGATTAACCAGTCCTTCATAATCTTTGTAGTGTTTCAATATCAATATCCACTCTTCACTGCAGTTTGAATGAACCTCGACATTGGATCCATACGAGTAAAGGTGGTGAATCTATGTCATTAAGGGATGTTATCAATTTTGAAGTCGATTAATTTAATTTAAAACATGTACAAAATCCCACACCGCATTAAATATCACGTGCGTCCACCCATTCTGAACTCTACGAATTAGTGTTCTGTGTTTTACTGAGGACACTCACACAGTAAATCCCCCCCTGATCTCTGCGATTTGGCGTTTCTTGGTTTTCTGTGTTGTTTAATTTATTTGTGGATGAATTTTCTAGAACCCCGGCCTTGCATTCCTGTTAATCTCCTCTGATAACAACTTTCCCTTTTTCTTGACTGAGATTATCACTGGGAGGAATTTGTTGTCACAAGTTGAATTGAGTAATTTCCTTCTGCGCGTGCCTTTGCCTCTGCGCGCCTTCCTGGGCATCTCCCTGCTGGCAAATTGCCCTTAACTTCCACAGACTAAAATCCCATGCCTTCCCTTACCTCTCCTTCTGACGACGCATATGTCAGTCCACGTCTTCATCACTGCTAGTTGTGTTGGGGTGTCAGCGTGATCTCCGTGAGGGATTGACTGCACACGGCCACCAACTTTTAACCCTAACGAATCTCTTTATGCGCGCCATCTTTCATTTTAATATTTTAATGTTGATGAGGTACAAAACTTGATTTTCAGGTTAAGGAAAGATTACGTTTTGCCTGATTGAATCTATTTACTTTATGATTGCAATAAAGAATTTCCTTTACCATATGATTTACAATAATATTTGCGTATGGTTTTTCTTTTCTCATTACGCTCAGCCTCTTTAATTTATTATTTATTTTCGGTGAGACGGGTGGGAAATTTGTTGTAATGCGACCTGGTTGTTATTTAAATGGCAATATAAATGCAAATATAAAATGAATTATTAAAATGCAGTAGTAATAAGGTTTGATGGAAGGTTGTTGTAATAAGACTTGTAGTTATATTAAATGGCAACATAATTGCAGTATTAATATAGTTCTATCGAAGGTTTTGTTGTAACGTGACTTTGTAGTATATTAATTGGAAAGCATTATGGAATTTATAAAAGGAAATGATAATATAGTCTTATGGTAAGTTTCGTAAATTTGTATGGACAACATACCAGTAGTGAGGTGATAGATATGGTATTACAAGGTTAGGAGGGTATAGATGTGAAGTTGTGTTGTAATGTCATGAAATGAGATGTTTAATTATTTGAGGAATAATGTAATGAATTTATCGCGGATATTAGATGTTTAATGAATTTAATTGGAAAAATTGATTCTAAATTAGCATACAAGATGAAATAGATGTTTTGTTAGCATACAAGATGAAATGAGATTTTAATTATTTGAAGAACACTGTAATGAATTGTAATGCGGATATTGTTCTAGGTTAATGTTGTTAGAACTGTTGGATTGTTAACTCAAAAATGTGTTGTCGATGAACTAAGCGCAATCAGTTGTTATGAAATGTAATGAAGAATCCCAATCAATAGAATTTTCCTTATTTCCAAGGGTGGACTGAATAACACTTCAATTAATGAATTTTTGTAGAAAATTGGTCTGTGACCATTACCAATTGGGTCGTAGATATTGCCTAGTCTTAACCTTGTGTGGTCATAGCCGTAGCCTCTCTGATTGCACCTTCCAGAGAGGACATGGTTGTTCCTTTAATCCTTGATTGTACTTATTGGTAAGCGTTTAAGTCACTTGGTCTGTTGTGTCGGGCGGGATGTAGACACCTCATTGTAGCCTAGTATACAAGTCTGTGTGTGATTATTTTGTGTAAGGAATCCTGTGCCGTATCAAGAGTCTCAGACCCTTTAAAGGCAGGGTTTCCACTCTTTCGACACACCTGACGAAGATTACTAGTTTCTGCCTGAGCAATAGGCTAGGAGCCTATCTGACCTTCTCTCTCTCCATAGAAGAGAACTAAGATTAAACGCCATGCTTTCCTGTGTAGAAATAGTAAAATCTAATACCATGGATTCTTCCTTCTGTGTTCGTACTGTGCATACCCTAGTTGGGGTCGTTTATTGTTTGCAATTACTTGTGGTGCGCCTTATGTATTGGGTCGTTCATTGCTTGCAGCTACTTGCTGTGCACCTTTGTCTTCTTGTGGTAATCATCATGGTTGCGTCTTGTAATCGTTGGTTGGCGACGAGAGTCAAGAGTGTCTGTTCTTTTTTTTCACGCACACACACACCTTAAACAAAAAAAATAAAAATTGCACCTGTTAAAGAGTTGTTGTCGTAACGAGAAGGTTCGTTACACTCATGGTGCTAGAACCAATGGTAGGTAGGCTAGAATATATATTTATAAATAGGGGGAATACCTAATGTGACGAGATAAAAATGATTCTTGGTATTTAATAAAAAAATCAAGATTGTATGGTGAAAACATAGCTCAAAACGAATATGATAAAGCAGTGAGGAAGAACAAATATAACAAAGCAGCAGTAAGAAGGAATGAATAGGGTAAGGAAGTAATCAAATATGTAAATAGGGATCTCATTACAAATTCATCGGGTAATTACACCCCTCTACATAGCATTTTCTTTTTCCCCCGAACATCTATGATTCCACCCCTGGCAAATCGTCTATAGAGCACTTGACCGGGAAAAACTAGGAAATGAAACCATTGTCAATATCAACATTCAACAAATTTATAGTAGTGAAAATTTGTTGCATGTTTTGCTATTATTTTTTTGTTCTATATGCTAAAATAAGCTTCACACATTTTATTTATTTGATACTATTTTTGTATTTTCAAGCCTTATGAGTGTAACCGTACTTTTACATTCATTTGATTGTTAGGCTTTCAAGCTTCATTTTTTTTTCCTTTCTTCATTTTCAACTCTGGTAACTTTAGCGTTTATTTTATATTCTTTTGCATGTTAGGTTTTTAAGCATTTTCAAGTCTTATGACTGTAACCATAATTTTACATTCATTTGATTGTTAGGCTTTCAAGCCTCATTTTTTTTTTTCTTTCTTCATTTTCAGCTCTGGTAACTTTAGCATTTATTCTACATTCTTTTGCATGTTAAGTTTTTAAGGATTGTTTCAAAACTTTTTAAGAGTTCCTACCAAATAGGCCATCATTGATGTGGTCATTCTTCTTTGTGTTAGAGTTTTTCTTTTGAAGTGCCATATCCGAGGGTTGTTTCTCTTTTTTCAAAATAGATTGGGATTTGTTTTCAACTACTTTTGACTTTTGAGGTTTTAAAGTGCCATATGTTAGAGGTATCTGTTTCTTTTCAATACAGATTGGGGTTTGTTTGAGGTTTATTGTTGTCTTCCTTTTTCATTCTTTTTCATTTTCAAGTCTCATATCTGTATCCTTTTTTTTCACAATTTATTTTGCATATTAGGTTTTTTAACCTCGTTTAAAAACTTGTTAAGTGTTCCATGCTTCTTCTTCTCATACTTTTACTTGATATGATAGGTGTTTGATTGATTAGGGAAACATAGTACCTTCATGGGATAAGATGAGTATGAAGCGTTGTATCACATTGAGACCATTGCTTCTATCTCTGATTAGCATAACTTGGAGCTTTAATCACGATAACCAATCAATATACAATACTAGCCTTGTTCCTATATATAGAGTATTTTGTTCATCCTTTACTCCATAATATATTCCATTCGGTTGATACACGTCCTCATATAAGATAAACAAGTAGTAATAGATAGTAGACCATTACACTTATGGAATTACTACCACCCATTTATGCCTATTTTGCCTGGTAGTAGGATGAGATTCACTTTGTTACAATGGTAACAAAAGGGATATCGATATCATACCTAATTTAAAGGGAATTACTAGTAAACTAATCAATACTTATAAGGTAATAAGAGTTAGAGCTCAATCAGTCTCCATACCATAAGAGTAATGGAACCTTAATAACCATAGAAACTTATAAATGTGATTACAATAATAAGGTAAGAACAAGCTATACAATGCTATGGCTGATATGCTAGGAGTTCATATCCAAAGTCAAAGTTCAACAGAACCTACAGAGGTTAGTTTAGCCACATAACCTAGGTGGTGGAGGGCTTGGTAGAAATGATTCTAACCTCATGACCCTTAATTGCAATCAACCCTCCTTTATCACAATGAAGCAAGAGTGCATGGTCATAGCCAAATTTCAACATAACCTATAGACCCAAAAGCCAAGGATGATAGCTTTGGGTTAATCTTGTTGAATGTTAATTTATCTCCAAATCATTTGTATTCATTGTGGAAATGTATGGAAACTTCAAACAACAATTACAATATGTTTATGAACTCTTGGAAGTTTCACAATACATTTCTATACTTGATTAGCATTATTATTACATGCTCTAGGTGTGCTTGGCCACATGTTGAGTTCGAGAGCATAGTTCGAATAAAAAAACATACCACTACATAGACTTCAAAGGTACACATTCTCCATCCTCTTAATATCTTTATTTTACTTTTACATGTCACTTCTTCTATTATCTGAAATTGTAAAAAAGAAAAAAAAAAACAGCGAAAACCTTACCAAATAGTCCATATCTTCTCTTTCAAAGTACTCTCATTGCATTAAAGTGGTTGACATGGGTATGCATCGTCCATCAAACGAGGAAAAATTTGACCTTGTGTTAGAAACAGATAACTTGTTTCGTTTAAAGAATTTCTCATACTTGGTCGACGATTGTTTGTTTGATAGTTTACAAGTTTTGTTTCATTTTACATACACATCAGTGCAACTAAGAAAAGGAACAATTGAATATTTTAGAAAATGTCTAGAAAAACAAGATGCTCAAGCAACCGTATCTTATCAACATGAACTTCATGAACATTCATTAATATAAATGCATAACGTCAACAACCAAGAACTGTATTTAGAAAAGATGACCAAATCAACTTCAATTGATTTACCACTAGAGTCAAGAGGGCTATGGGGGGGCATTTTTTGTATACATTGGCTATCAAATTGGCTGAAAATACCAATTAGGGTATGGTAAAAAACACAAATGAAAAGTTATTTTCACTTTAATTCAACTATTAGAACAAACACTTATGACATATTGTTTCATGATGAATATCCTATAAATGGTCATTTCGAGCCATTGCTTTGCAAAAAAAACACTTTCATGAGTCTCGTTTTTGCACATCAAAGCAACATCACATATGAAAAATGATACTTACCCATTCTAGAGCATGACCAATTTATGGCAATGACCAATCTTTCCAAAGTGCCAAAATTTAAAAGCATATATGGTGAGAGTGCATTTGAAACAATCTCCTACCTTCTAAACAATGAATAAAATGCCCCTTGCCTATGACTCATCATTGCACAAACAATCTGCAATGTAATAGTTCAAAATGACCCATTTGCAATTAGGTGTACATTAAGGAACATATAGATTTTCATTACATCAAAGAATCCAAAACAATTACAACATGGCAAGAATACATAACAAGATTGGCCTTGCCGTATGGAAAAGGGAATGTTCACGGTGGTCTCTTTGTCTTTGTTTGGCTAAGAAAAATACCAAATTTACAAATATTAATTTGGTCTCTAGTTACAATTTCCATTGTGAAGGAAGTATGTGGATCAAAAAAAATAGTTAGCACATTGAACATAATACAATTTGAAACAAATAGAGACCATGTTTACTATGAGCCATTAGAACAAATTGAAAAAAATCATGATGAAAATTGTTCCTCCCACACCACAACATCTCATAAAGAACTTGCAATTTACATGGATATTCAGAATAGTGGTAAATTTCAATCATTACGATATTTGAAAAAACATTTTAGAAATAGGTTTGCATTAGAGAAAGAAACAAATGAACTTGTTACAAGCCAAATGAAAACATGTGTATGCATGCCTAGAAACATTTTAAGTTCACATCAAGTTGTGGATAAGAATGATATAACCGAAACAAAAGCACATCTTGATGCAATTGACATGGATACTCATAACAAATTTCAATCATTGCGAAATTTGAAAAATAATATTAGAAATAGATCTGCATTAGACAAAGAAACAAATTCATGTGTGTCCATGGTTGGAATTCCTGCTTAGAATCATCGCAACTCCAACCATTCGAAAACCCATATGAGGAAAAAAAATAAAACGACCAATGAAATTGATCTATGCCAAATGAAACAACAAAAATCGTTAGGAAAATCATATTTTGTCCTTCATACTCAGAATAGTGTTCATTCTAAATCATTACAACACTTGAAAAATCACATTAGGGAAAATTCTACATTACAAAAAATGCAAGACAAACCTAACCCAAGACGAAAGAAACCATTTGATAAGTTCAACAAAAATTGATTAGTTAAAACAACCAATGAAATTGATCTATGCCAAATGAAACAACACAAAGAGTTAGGGAAATCATTTTTTGTCCTTCATACTCAGAATAGTGTTCATAGTAAATCATCACGACACTTGAAAAATCACATTAGGGAAAATTCTACATTACAAAAAATGAAATAAAAACCTAACCCAAGCTGAAAGAAACCACTTGATGAGTTCAAAAAGAATACACAAGGTTTATCTTTGCGTTCCCTTAAAAGTATTATAAGGATCAACTAGGAACTCCAAACAAAACAACTTTTAGAACATGAAATCTCAAATGAAAAAGCCAAAAGGAAAAAGATTTATAGGAAATGCAATCCCTTTCACCAATCAAGACCAAAGAAGAAAGCACAAATGCTTTCAACTTTTGAGGAAATATACCAAGAACAAATAAATGATACACCTATCTTTGATTGTTCAATTTGTCAAAGAACATTCTTTAATAAATATGTTGTCCCCATGAAAAAAATACATGAAATAACAAATGTATTCAACGTTCACATGGAAAATGGTGAAACGAACAATTGTCACATTTGCAAAGTTTGGAAAAAATCATTTGTAAATGATGAAATTCCTAAATATGCAGTTTCAAATCAAATAAGAAGAAACAAAAGTACCAAAACTCTCACCAAACTTTTTGAACTAGAAGAGAGACTAGTAGCATTGAGGTTTCCCTTTTTACAAATAAACGAAATGGGCCATAGACATAGAAAACCACAACTAGGTTTAACTGGTGGTGTCATCAATGTTCGTAATAGCATATCTAGGATCCAATCTGCTCTACCTCGAAACATAAAAGACACTGATACAATGGTTGTTGTACTAAAAAAAAGATTAAGATTCAAAAGCGCTTATGCATTTGGCCGAATTCGAATCCACTTGGTAATGGAATCTTTAAAATACTTATCCAAAACAATGCTTTACAAGTTAGAAAATGTAAAGATAGATGATAATTGGAAGCAAGTCTTCATTGAAAACAAAGAAGCTTATGATAGTGAAAGTGAAACTAACGTTGAAAACAATGAAACTAGTGTTGAATACAATGAAGATGATAATGAGGACATTGATGAACCAATTACAAAAACATTAGTGCATGGTTTCACTGATGCAGACACTATTTATGACCTTGCAAATAAGCAAATTAATATCGCGCCCGTTGCAGGATACATGCCCTTGGGAATTTTCCTAGATAAGTATTCAGAAGAAATGAGTTTCCCATCATTATTCTATGGAAATAAACGTCCAAGTGATATGGTGAAGAACTTCACATATCAAAAGATCTCTCAATGGGAGGTCTTTCACAAGAATCATGACTTCACTTACCATACAACAAACCTATTATATAAGGCAATTCACATCATACTACACCAAGTTTTCAATAGTATATGGATTAGGATCAGAAAAGGACAATTGAAAGGAAGAAAGCTAGTTCAAAAAGACATTAAAACAAAGCCAAATTTGGATCGCATTCTTAAATATGAAATTGGGTACATGGATTTAAAAACCATTCGCACATCCCCAGACTACCACCAACAAATGCACAAAAAATTATATGCAATGATTCGACAACTAGGCCCACCTACCTTCTTTGTCTCCTTTAGTAGTACAGAGAACCTTTGGGAACCTCTAATGACTGCATTAAGGAATATAAGAGAAAACAAAACAAGACCATATGAAAATGAATTAGAGTCAAATAAACCTCACTCATTGATTAGAAATGATCTTATAACTTGTGCACGTTATTATAGACATAGGATGAATGCACTGTGACAATTAATATCACATGATCACAAGTACTACAGATAAATTGAAGACTACTTCTTTGTCAAAAAATTCCAAAATAGAGGAACTGAGCATGAGCATGACTTACTATGGATAAAATATGCACCAATATATGGTAAAGCCACAAATGCTATGATTGAATTTTTTTTTGACAATTTCTTGTCCACTGATTCATCACTTCTTGCAAGTGAACTTAAAATTCTCCAACATCATCATCACACAAAAAGTTGTAGGAAACAAAAAAAAAACAATTGTAGATTTAATTTTCCAATTCCACCAATGAAGACAACAAAAATACTTGAACCCCTCGATTTTGACAATAATCAAACAAAAAAAAATGAAAAACTAATATTTGACACAATAAAAGATGCTAGGTACGATAAAACTGATACATTTGATAGGTTTATAAATAGCCTTGGCTTAACAAAAGTTGAGTATATACATGATATTCAATGTACCCTAAGTCGAACCACGATATTACTCCAAAGAAAACCATCTGACACTTGGACAAATAGTTTCACACGACACATTCCAACAACTTGGATTGCAAACACTGACTCTCAATTTTTACTAAACTCCTATGCAACTGCAATGTATTGTAGTTCCTACATGATAAAAGAAGACATGATACTTACATTGACATTTAGAATCATAAGAGAAAATCATATCAAAACAAAATGTGATATCATGAATACCATCAGTATCCTTGGGAAGGCTCTATTGAACATGCAACAAATGTCTGCACAACAAGATGTGCATATTGTGTGATCACTTCCACTAAAATCTAGTTCACGAAGGTGTATTTTCATGAACACTTCTCCTATGGAGCAACGTGCATTTGTTCTTAAAAAAAAAAGGATCTAGAACGTGAACTGGATGAATCTGAACATATAATGTGCCCATCAATCATTGAGTACTATATTTTGCACCCTACAACTATTGATACTATATGCCTAGAAGAATTTTCATCTAGTTACATGAAGAAGGGTACAAAAAACAAAAAATATGATAAGCCATATGTCATTCGATATGTGAAGTACACATATCGAATGAATGAAGATACAATCAAGAAGCACTACCCAATTTGGCAAACTGCGTATGTTGCACTAGAACAAACTATTAAGAAAAATTAGAGAAAGTTCACATTTGATATCACACCTGCATGGGGTGACATTGATGATGCAATGAATGCAATATAAACACATGATGATCTGTTATTCAACATTAATTGCCTATAAAATAACAAAGAAAAAGTACAAAAAATATTGAATGCATAGATGAGGAATATGAAAAATATTATTTTGAAACTAATTTACAATATTTTCAATGCTCAAAGAATATGAATGCAAAATGCATCAAACCATATGAAGTCATTAAACAACTGCATATACTAGAAAACATAGAATATTACAACATAAGACGACAATTAAAGAAAGAACAAGGAGCACTAGTAACTGATATAGCACTAGTAACTGATATATTGACAAGGAAAACTTATAGGCCAAAGGAACCAATCCACCTATTCTTGAGAGGAGGTGTAGGAATAGGGAAAACATTTACAACTAAATCAATATTTCAGTCCTTAGTACGTTTGCATAATAATACAATGCCATATAACCCATTGCAACTAAAAGGATTAATTATTGCATACACAGGAAAGGCAACATTCAATGTTGGTGGTGTTACATTACACTCTGCATTTTATATGCCCTTTAAGAAGACATATTTTCTTTCACTAAACAATGAGAAGATAGACACATTGTCAAATCACTTCCAACAACTTCATGCCATTCTTATTGACGAAGCATCACTTGTTGGTTCAACAATTCTTTATCAAATCGATAAGTGACTACATCAAATCTTGCACACGCCAACCTTGTATTTTGGCAATGTTGACATGATATTCTCAGGAGACTTATACCAAGCACGACCTGTAAGAGACTCACTTATATTTGAGAACCCAAAAGTTAACAAAAATACAATTCCATATGACTTCTGGAATGAAAAAATAAAATATTATCAATTGCATACAACAATTTGTCAAAAAGACACATGATTTGTCAATGTACTAAATAGGATGAGATTAAACCAACAATCTGAGAAAGATATTGCTTACATAAATGACCATTTCCATAGACCACCGCCTTTAGATCCACTTTTCCCATACATATTCTATCGAAACAAAGATGTCCATAACCATAATGCAAAAATGCTTTCTCTAGCGGATGGTGAGCAAATAACACTTAGTGCTATTGATGAACATGAAAGTATTGCAAAATGTTTTGCATTTCAAAATACAAGATCGTTACCATCAACAATAATAGTCAAACGAAATATGTTAGTTGAACTATATGCAGGAAACTATAACACTGATGATGGACTAGTCAATGGTGCTGAAGTTATTTTCAAAAGATATACAAATACCAATACTGGCTTAGACATTACATGGATATAATTCTCAAGCACAAGCATTGGAAAATATCAAAGAACCAAATTCCCGGAGCTATATGAAACAAACATCTTACCAGATTGGACACCCATTTTTCAAATTGCAAAACCCTTGGCAATAGCTAACAACAAATCACAAATCACAATAAGAAAACAATTTCCAATACAATTAGCTTGTGCAAGAATAATACACCAAACACAAGGAATAACACTAGATGGACTTGCATTTGACCCAACTGGTGTGACGCAACATGGATTAGTTTATACTGCATTATCATGCGTTAAAAATATTAGCTCACAATACTTGATTCAAAAAATCACGCCCAAAAAATTTCATGTAAAGACCAAAGTATCAAATGAGATGACACGACTAGAAACAATTGTGCCATGGAAACTAGAATTTGCAAAAACAAACAACAACCATACAAACATATTATCAATTGAAACACTAAATACATGAAACCTATATGCACATATCAATGAGGTCATGCATGATACAAACTTGATGGAAAACATTGTAATATGTTTTCAAGAAACACACTTACACTCTCCACCCAAAAATAAACAATTCTTTTCGTTCATCTTTGCCATAGCACATTCAACAAATGGCATTCTTACTTTCATAGAAAATAAAATCCCAAACAAAGAAACTAAGAACTTTACCAAGATTAAAATTGAACTTACACTCACTGACATGTACTTCCATCAACCTATTTGCTTAATGAACATATATGCAACACCATTTGAACAAGTATCTACAATAATTGAAATGATTAACAATGCAAAATCACAATCTACACATACAGATTGTGTCTCTTTTATTATTGGGGACTTCAACATTGATATTTGATCAAATACTATTCGAAGCAAAACTCTTTCACAATACATGGAAACTCAAAAGTTCCATGAAATAACAACAAAAATTCATCCATAATCAAGAACTATAATAGATCACATCTCGACAAACTTGCCAATTTCACAATGTGAAATCAATTTCTCAAATGCATATTGGTTTGATCATGACATTATTTATGCTATGTTAGATCTCTCTTCTAGTTCAAATGATGGAGCAAGTATGTATATGCTCCATTCCCCTTTGTTTTTTTAGATTAGCATCATAATATGTTTTCATGCTCCATTCCGCTCTTTTGTTTTATATTAGCATCATAATATGTTTTCCAATTTCAATACTAAATACTAAATTCAAATATGTTTTTATCTTGTAGGTACACCATGAAAAGAATTCGAGAAGACGAAAAACACAATACACCATGTCACAACAGACAAAAGGGTAACCACTCATTATAGAAATACTCTTCAACTTTCTTAGCAAATCATCAAGTTAATTCACATGTGTTCCCTAATAGACATAAGCATTCAAAATGCAACGTCGTAACAATACAAGAGATTAAAGGCTTGAAAGTAGGCAACATCTTTCATGGTGATGTCATTGTCATATATAAAACAACTATTGATAGAGTACACGACATAGATCTATTGCGTCTTGATCTAGTTGATGAAAAAGGTGAGATGCCAATCATAGTGAATGTCCCTCACACCTTGATCCCTGTACACGAATCTAAAATCATTCCTGGGCAAGGTGTGTGTATTGAAGGTTTTAAAATTTCTCCCAAAACAATGTACGATCATGGAGATTGTAATTGCATATTGGTCCTCCATAATCGAAGCATTTTAGAGACAATCTCGCCCATTTCTCAAGAATACAAATTTCTTCCAAATACAACAATAAAGTAGTTGACAACCAACAAATCTACATTTTCAATTGGCACCATTGTTGCCTTGGTCACGTCTGCAAAACAACTAGGCTCCCAATATGTATTAGAGCTTAAGGATGGGCACTTAGAAGAAGGTAAAACTACAGTGCGTATAAGCTAACTTATTGTTGTTTTTTCCCACTTGCACACTCACCTTTTATTACTTATGGCTAATATCCTAACACAATATTTAATTGTAGCTTTACCTTTTTTCCACATTTATGTCTTCCTTTACTACAGTACAACAAAAATTATCGAAAAAAGAAAGCCAATGATTCTATTTAGAAATGTTGTCAAGGGAAGAAAACAACAAACAAAGATGCTGAGGACATGAAAATCTACCTTCATAACCACTCTGAAGGAAAAAGGAGCACTCGATAGTCCTTAAACAAATTGATCACCTTAACAACAAAGGTAATTTGACCAAATATAGATTTTTCTTCATAATTTAATTAATTTATTATTACAACACATAATCTAACAAAATTGTTTTCCAATGTGAACTAGGTTGAAGGCATGTTAACTATAACAAATATACATGCAGACCCATTTGTGCCAATTTGCAACATCTGCAATATGCCCATATAGACATTTGGAGCCATTGATAGTGACAATCTCCAATGTTTGAAATGTGAATAACTTGCCACATACAGACGCTCCCCTCAACTGCAATGCATTATTCAAACAATGGAAAACATCTAGAAATAATGCATTGTAAAAGATGCACTACTAATGACATTATTCCCATTCTTACAAGAGATCACTTATGAAAAATACTTAGAAAACATATCTGATATTATTTACAGTTTACGTGATTTCCATGTTCAAGGCACTTTCACAATGGATCATGACAAGGTCATCTTACACAAAGAATGAATCATAGAAGTGTGCCAGTATCCAGATGCATATTAAGGGACAACGGTCCAAAGGAAATAGGATTTACCTCATGTTTATATTTACAGTTCTTTTATTTTAAATGTAAATAAAAAACATATTACTCTTTAGATTTAGAGTTCCCTTAATTTAAATGCAAAGAGACATATTGCATCTATACATGTTATTATAATAGTGTTGGTGTTTCTGGAAGAAAATATGATGGATGCTTATACAACAAATCTCCACAATTGATCGTTACATAGGATTGATTATATTTACAGTTTAGATTTACAATTCCTTTATTTTAAATGTAAAGAGAAGACATATTACTCTTTAGATTTGCAATTCCTTTAATTTAAATGCAAAGAGACAGATTGCATCTATCTCCACAATTGATGGCTGCATAAGATTGTTCATTGGTCAATGGCTTCGATACTTTACCAATTTATAATTCGCTTTTATTACCAACTTATAAGGGTTTCGGCCCTAGAAAAATAACCACTCCTGTTAGAAAGAAAACCGCGTTCGAATACAAGCAGGTAGGATTTTTGCAATTTACACACTACACAAAATTTCATTTTGACTCTAAAATTGCTTTGCTTCTTGCATTACGACCTTACAAGTTCCTCTCTAAAATTGTAAATGCAAAGAAATATCTTTTGATCTGTCAAACGACCGAATCTTCTTTGCATGACCTGCAACAAAAATAATCAATCCAACAAAAATGACAATAATAAGGTTACGATGTTCAATATATATTATGAATATATATAGAGAGAGAAATATTGAGCTATAATTGCTTGCGTTGCTTTTGATGTCCGTCTTGCCTATGCGCAAATTGATGTGAGACTCTTTAGTTTGAGGGGGTCCTTCTATAACGCCCTCCTTGTGTTTCTTGATCCTCCTTGTTTGGCCCGGATATGGCTACTCTTTCTATTCTTCTTCTCTTCTTCTGCTAATGCTTTACGATGTAAATTTCCAGGTGAGAAACAATTTCAATCAGATATTTGAATCCAGGAAGATCATCGATGCAATTTACATACACACTACACAAAATTTCATTTTGACTCTAAAATTGCTTTGCTTCTTGCATTACGACCTTACAATTTCCTCTCTAAAATTGTAAATGCAAAGAAATCTCTTTTGATCTGTCAAACGACCGAATCTTCTTTGCATGACCTGCAACAAAAATAACTAATCCAACAAATGACAATACTAACATGATGTTCAATATATATTATGAATATATATATAGAGAGAAGACATTGAGCTATAATTGCTTGCGTTGCTTTTGATGTCCGTCTTGCCTATGCGCAAATTGATGTGAGACTCTTTAGTTTGAGGGGGTCCTTCTATAACGCCCTCCTTGTGTTTCTTGATCCTCCTTGTTTAAGTCTTGGATATGGCTCTCTTTCTCATTCTTCTTTCTCTCTTCTTCTGCTAATGCTTTTACGATGTAAATTTCTAGGTGAGAAACAATTTCAATCAGATATTTGAATCCAGGAAGATCATCGAAATCCATGCTACTAATTTCTTTTATTTATTGCTTAAAGATTTTCCCCCATGTCTATTTTGTGTTTCTTGATCCTCCTTGTTTGGCCCGGATATGGCTACTCTTTCTATTCTTCTTCTCTTCTTCTGCTAATGCTTTACGATGTAAATTTCCAGGTGAGAAACAATTTCAATCAGATATTTGAATCCAGGAAGATCATCGAAATCCATGCTACTAATTTCTTTTATTTATTGCTTAAAGATTTTCCCCCATGTCTATTTTGAATATCATGTTCAGATCGGTTCATCGTGAGACCATTTTTTCGTCCCTTTTATGGCAGATGGCCACCTTCACTATAACATAAAGTAGGGAGAGCATGAGGATTGCAAGGATTCCTAGATATAGTCCTTCTAGCCCACAATCTACCTGAGGTAGAAATACATAAATTGTAGTGATAATACGGTAAGAATCAATACATACATATTTATTTTATTACTTTCGTTTGTTGTAAATAATATGTAATGGTTCCAATTCTAATTTTTACTGTGGTCATGTATTACAAATTCCTACAACTCATATTAGTGTATTGGTTAATGATTGTATTTATTTCAGAAGGTAACTGCACTTTTTATTATATTATTGTAACGAAACAATTTTAACAATATATTGTTACCAAGAATAATCAGAAATACGATGTGGCCCTTCTACTCATCCTATCAAGATGACATAGAATAAGACTTTTTGATACCGCTTCATGATACTTGCATGGGTGATCATAACTAATATTTAAACAAACACTGAATTTGATTCTGTATTTTATTTTATTTTACTTTTAAAACATGGAAGCCTTTATTCCAAGTCATATGCACAAGGAAAGATGCGGCAAAACATTTCAGCCAACACCAGCATTTTCAGTTCAAGACATCAATAATCACACTGATTCAATGTATAAGTCTTGTTCATGTTGTTTGATACATAGGAGCTACATTTCCTCTTCTTCTTATAGATAGATATTATAAGAAGGTAAACCAAGAGATTCCTACTCTTTCTAAAATACCAACTATCTTCTTGCAGGTAGAATTTCAGCAATTTACACACTACATCAAATTTCATTTTGTCATTTTGACTCTAACTGAATTTACAAGTTCCTCCTCGCAATCCAATTTCTTTCCTAACACAAAGAAACCTCATGTTTAGATTTACAAGTTCCTCCTTGCAATCCAATTCCTTTGCTAAGACAAAGTCCTCTACCTTCTCGACAGGGAATTGTTGCTCTGCAATCACCCTTCTTTATATTTTAATCATAAATTCTATTTTATTAACATATCACAATAATGTTTTAATTTGTTAAATTTATTTTATTTTTATTTATTTTTAATTAAAATATTTTCTCTTATAAATTTTATTAAAGTTTCAAAAATAAGAAAAAATCATCATTATATAAAAAACTTATTTATTATTATTATTATGTAAATTAGATTACTAGTCTCTCTTTATATATTTTAATGTAAATTAGTCTACCTCTGTTTTATATAAAAAATGTTACATTCGGTTTTCTCTTTAAGGTATGTCAAAAAGGAAGTTAGAACTAAACATCATTCATATAGCCAAAATATATGCCTAGTAATATCACTAATTTTCTTATATATTTTAGGACCATCTATAAAGTCTTATAGGGATAAAAAAAAAATCACAAAGAAAACAAATCCAGGAGAAACCTAACACTCACCAATAAAGTATGCTAATTCTTAGGTGGCTTGGCTAGGCTAATTCCGAGGTGGCTTGGCTAGCAGTGGATTTTATGTTCCTTGGCCTTGTCCTTAACTTCATCTCCTAATTCTTCTTCAACATTGAACGAGTTGGAATTAGTTCTTGGGGAGCCCAAGCTCCATCCCATTTTGTCACCTTAAAGTTAATCCCAAAATACACGCAATATAAGACAATGAATTTATCTTCCAATCACCTAATCTTGTCGAGATATATATTTCTTTTGTCCAACCTATACTTCATTGATAAGCTAATGAGAGTTTTAGCTAGCTAGTAAAACTTCATTGCCTTAAATACTTTGGTATCTCTATATATTGAGAAATCAGAGTCTTTATCTAATCTTGAAACTCTTTCTTGATTAGGTGGTTTGTGAAATATTGAAACTATTTCTTGATTTCTGTAGATTTAACTTGTACAATTAATCGTGGAAAACATTCTAATAAAAAGAAAGACACAATGGCGCATAAACACACACACACACCCACACACATACACACACACACACACACACTACACACATATTTTAACCCTCTAAATCCAAACTAGAAAAAGAAACAACTAGTTTAGAGCCACACCTTTAATGTTCTTTATTCATAATCCTCTTGATTGATTACATTACAATATACAAGTAAGTAGATATTGTAGTCAATTCAAACCCTAATCCATTGGACTCCTGATTAGTCAAAAAATATTAATTCTTTAACCTAAATTAGAAAACCATCAATGAAAACCAAGGCAGCTAAAACTACAAAAAATGTATATAAAGCCAAAATGACAAAACCACCAATTTTGTTCAGCTTATAGAGACCCTAAGCCTACTCACCTACTCCTTTTCTCCCATATCAATGTACAATACATGTGATGAATTTTTCAAAGAATATAACACATACCCAACACTTTGTATTATGCACCCTTTTCTACCTAGCCCCATTCACTAACTCATCTTTCTTTTTCTTTGTTTCAAGATGGATGCCCTGGTTATAAATCTTCATGGCATCCTCCACAAACCTCTTTTATCTTGTTTCTTGAGACCTAAGAACATCCCTTCTATACAATTGATTTTTATTTGTGCCTCTCCTCTTAGATTCAGAGTTGTTGGATTTTGGAAAGTCCTTTGCACTATTTTCCTCTATGGTAATGTCAACAAAAGTAAGGTGTATGAAGGATTCCTCTTCTGGGAGAAAGTTGTTGATGCCCTTGTGTTGTTGACCTCTAGAAATAAAACTCCAATTAACGTAGTGCCACCTCGATGTAAGGGAACTTGATGACAGAGTAAGAACTTTGACTATAATAAAATAGGGAGGAGCTTAAGGGAGCCAAGATCACACCTAAAACATGTAGCTCCCTACAGGGTTTGGAAAACAAAACCCAATTTGGTTGTAACTCGAGTACATAGAAGGAAAAAAAACAACAAGTCCCAAGATCCCTAAAGCTTCACCAATATTCCACCCTTAACTTATATAGAGCTGAGAAAAGATCTCAGAAAATAAATACCCAAAGGAAAATGTAGAAGATATATACCAACAAAGACATTGCTTGGATGTTAATAAGAACCTTCTTCACCTTGAGCCATGCTCTCCCATTTTCCCACCCTACCAACAACCTTACATTTTAACTAGAGCCCTTCCCGAGATGAGCGAATCAATTGTACAAATCTTATACTTTCTCTCTTATCCTCGCTTATACTTGATTTACTCATTAAGTTTAAAGGAGGAGGGGAGGTTGTATTTCTTCCCCCTTTCGAGTTCACATACCTTGCACCTTCTAGAGCTGCACTTGCCACCAATCTACAGTGTGACAACCTAAATCACCACTTGTGTGGCTGAAGACCCACCCATCACTTCCATAGGGTATTATTAGTCCCTAACGTAGGCATAGAGGGACTATAGAGATCGATAAATTGTTGACCTGGAATTAGCTTGTGCATTGACCAAAAATATTTCTCTATTGTCTATTGTCAGAACAAGGGAAGTGAAAACATCAATTTTTATAAAATAAAAAGTATCATGTTTGTCAAGATCTGATTGGACAAAGGATTGGAGGTCTTATTGTCGCCTTCTCTATTCCCAATGTAAAATATGTTTTCATTTCCAAAGTATTTGGTAGTATATGGTCTTTTTTGAATCATAAATTTTGTTATGCATTCGTCGAAGGTGGATTAATGCTACCATTAATTCAAATGTTTGGTTTAGCATTTTATGCTAGGTAAATTTATGGCAATGTTTGATATGTTGGCATATCCAAAGTTTGGCTTTGCAATACATTCTCTGGTGTTCGAACTATTGTTACAAAAACTATATGAATTTATTTGGGATACGTCAGAGACCTGCCACATTGAATTTTTTTCTTAAATGTTTACATTGAATTTCTGATAGACTTAAATGTTTACCTAACAGGATTGGTAGTGTTGAATGGTTACTTAACAGGATTGTTACAAGAATTTTTCTTTCATTTTTAAAATTTATATGCTCCAAGGGCATTGTTGGTTCACTGGTCCATGCTTTCTTTTTTCATGGCACTGATTTCTTATTTGCATGTTCTCGTTATTCTTGCCTGTCTGTTCGTGTTGTGGCAATTTGCATGTTTGGGTTTCTGCAGTCGCGATTGGAAGAGCCTCGTTCATGGGGGGGTGGTTGATGCTTGTTCCTTTCTTTGTTGTATGTTTTTTATTGTTGCTTGATTCAACTTTGTAGGGTATCGGTCCTAAGCCTGCACTTGGGCCTTTTGGTGCTTCTTGGTTGGGTTCTTATTTGGTGTCTTTTCTTGTTTTCCCAGGGTTTGCAATGTTGGGATGTTGCATTTGCGGTTTATCTCTGGTTACATTTTTTTTTCACTTCGGTTTGCATAGAATACTATTAAGATAAAATAACAGACAAAAGAATTATAGACGATGTAAATTGCATATGTTACGCGTTGAAATAGAGTTTTTCGGCCTCAAAATATATTTCATAGTTGTTGATGCATTTTCCATGGATTCTGTGTTACTATGGTTTCATAGTTATGAGATTACCTTTTGTTGTGTGGGAGATATAGTTGTTCTTTTCCATTTACTTTCCTGTTGTAAACTGTTTTTGACTCTAGTTTGTCACGTTTCTATGGTCATTCCGAGCGACCATCGTTCAGTTGCATACTTAGCTAGTTTTATGGACGCAGCTTCACAAATAGGTTTTATCGAACTATGACAAGTCGTGTTCGGTGTATACATTAGCTTTGAAAAATTAGTTTTCTTTAAAAGAAGGCCTCTTGGATAGAAGAGAATGCAATTTATGAAATTATAGGTTTCCTGGACAACATAGGTTAATTATCGCGGCTTCTGGGGGTGGTGGGCTGAAAATTGGGCTTATTAAGATAAAATAACAGAGTAAAGAATTGCAGACGATGTCAATTGCATATGTTATGCTTTGAAGCAGAGTTTGTCGAGATCAAAATATGTTTCATAGTTGTCGATGCTTTTTCCATGGATTTTGTGTTACTACGGTTTCATAGTTATGAAATTTCCTTTTGCTATGTGGGAGATAAAACTGTTCTCTCCCTTTTACTTTCCTGTTGTAAACTGTGTTTGAATCTAGTTTCTCGCGCTCCTGTGGTCATTCCAAGCGACTGCAGTTCAGTTGCATACTATGATAGGTCGTGTGTGGTGTATACATTAGCTTTCCTGAATTAGTTTTCTTTAAAAAAAACCCTCCTAGACAAAAGAAAATTCAATTTATGAAGTTATAGGTTTCCTGGATAGCATAGGTTAATGATTGTAGGTTCTCGGGGTGGCAGGATGAAAATTGGGCTTTTGTTGTTCCATTCCCTACAAATAGCACTGAGATTTCCGTGATCATTCTGACCGACCGTCGTTCAGTTGCATACTTAGCCATTTTTATGGACGTGGCTTGGCAGATATGTGGTATCAAACTATGGTGTATACATTAGCATTTCCGAATTAGTTTTCTTTAAATGAAGGGATCCTGGAAAAAAGACATTGAAATTTATCAAATTATAGGTTTCCTAGACAACATAAATTAAACATAGGAAATATGTAATTTTATAAAGTAGATATATAAAGCAGGCATGGAGCCCTCGTCCCATACTTAGCCAGTTTTTGCATTGCAGGTTCTCTGGGTGGGCGACTGAAAATTGACAATCGGAGAGTTCTCCGATATACAAATTGACCATTGGACTTGCAGACTATTTGAATTTGAAGGCCGACATGTCCAAAAAAATTATCATTGTCGAAATAGTTTACTTTATGTACGTCGTTTTACATACCCTAGTGGACAAAAAAACACACAAAAAAATAGTAAGCATTTTTTGGATTGTAGGTTCTCGGGGTGGTGGGCTCTAACTTCGGCCACTGTTGTTTCATGTCCTACAAATAGCATAGATAGTTCTGTGATATACAAATAGACAATTGGACTTGTGGACTATTTGAATTTCGAGGGCTCATGTGCAAAAAAAATAGCATTCTCAAATTACTTTTCTTTACGTACGTTCTACATACACTCGTCGCGAAAAATAGAAAAATAGTAGTAACGTCTGTTACATAGGGCTCCATCCCCGCTACATTCAGTGCTTCCCAATACACATTAAATATTCTTTCAAAAGTCAAAATCGACCAAACAGGTTCGAAAAGACGGGCTTTAATAACTGGAAAGCTCGAGGACATTTCCCATTAAAATAAATAGATAGGCTAATATTCAACCCTTCCTTGTTTTTGATTTTGAACAGGCAGGGAAAGCTGAGGACTCAAACGCAACGTAGTTCCATGGTTATTAGATACTCAATTCCCATTCTCGCTATGGCTTCTGCCAATGAGTTTTCCATCATACGTGACCTTCCTTTTAGGTTGTCAGATGTTTTTTCCCCTTTACTCAAATAATAAAAATGTCATTGAATTTGAAGAACATTGAGTACTAAAGTGCATTACCTATGAAAGCGCCTTTTTTCCTTCATTTTGAATTTGCAAAATTTATTTATTTATTTTTCTTCTGCAGTTTTAGTTTTCTTAAAAGCTTCAACATAGTTTACGAACATGTCGCCCATAGAGGGATTGACATCATGTCCCTCTTTAATATTTTTCATTTCAAAATGATGGGATTTAATAACTGAAAATATCAAGGACATTTCCCATTAAAGTGAATAGACAGGAGAATATTATGGGATTTGGTAATTTCTTTTTGCCTGCATTTTGAATTTGCGAAAATAGTGTTTTTTTTTTTTTTTGTTTCTACAGTTTTAGTTTTCTTAAAAGCTTCAGCATAGTTAACGAATGTGTCGCCCACAGAGGCCTTCATGTCATGTCCCTCTTTAATATTGTGCATTTTGAAATGATGGGCTTTAATAACTGGAAATCTCGAGGACATCTATCATTAAAATGAATAGACAATCGAATATTATGGGATCTAGTAATTTATTTTTGCCTGCATTTTGAATTTGTGAAAATACTTTTTATTTTTTATTTTTTTCTTGTGCAATTTTAGTTTTCTTAAAAGCTTAAGCATAGTTCACGAACATGTGATCTATAGAGGCCTCGACATCATGTCCCTCTTTAATATTGTGCATATCTTAGATGTTAGATTTGAGAATCTGCTCGGATATGGAAATTTTAATACCTATTTCTAGTCACTATTCAACATACATATTCAAAAATATTGGTATTAATAACTGAAAATATCGAGAACATCTGTCATTAAAATGAATCAACACAAAATGTACGGAAGACCATCCAAACTTGCTTTTAAATACTTATTTCCATTTCTCTCTATCATCAAAGAGTTGTGCTTTAGGGTGCCTTCATTCTAATGTTCTTGGTCATGGACATGTAAGACAACTTAGAGATGCAATTGGGGGGCATATGAAAGAAGARAGACTAGTTTTATGTGACATGATATTTGAGTAAAACAAAACTCTGTTATACAAGAGAAACTCAGAGAGGACAAAAAAAAAGAACAAGTATGTTTGGTGTTCTCCTTATGTTCGATGCTTTGGTTGGTTGAAAAGGCTGCCTGGAGATTTGTTTGTTGAGCTTCTTTATTTTCTTCCTGGGAATTGTAATGGATTTTTAGGTCACCTGCAAGATAGTTCTTCATTTAAGTATATAGCTTCTTCTAACAACACAGATTTAGCCACTGTATCGAATTGTAGATATTGCACAAGTATTTTTCTTCCTCAGAGGTTGGTAACAAAATCTGTATGGGTGGATTTATCCATTTTTGTTGGCTTATGTGGTATGATAGATTTCGGCGTATGGAGATAGCTCAAGAGAAAAAACTAAAATTCATGTTGTAGAACCCTACTACCATTGTATATATAGAGAGAGATTCTTGCACGCGATAATGTCGTTCATTTTAAAATGATAAATTTCGAAATAAGGAATCATTCCACTTTTGGATATGCTAAATTATTTCAATGATAAATTTGGGAATAGTGGAAGGGAATTGTCTCGTCATTCTATTTTTTATTCATTTGAGTTTTATATTTATTAATTGTTTATGATTGAAATTATTTGTCGGGACACCCTGGCATGCTTTTGTGCTATTCCCTGGTCCCATGGTACCTTTACTTGTTGGGACGTCCTAATCCTTTATTGGGATAGATCCCATTCGTTGTCGTTCTCGCCCTTTTAGTTGCTAATCCTTTATTTCTTGGAATAGATACCTTTCCTTGTCTTTTTCGGTGTCAATCCTTTATTTCTCGAGATAATACCCTATGGAGTTTTCAATGTACAAGAATATTGATTTTTTCTTTACTTCTATTTTTTCTTTGAGATGGTATTTGTTTCTCCTATAATGAAGGTAAGGGTGTTGTCATTAATCAATTTTCTTAGGATTTCTCATCGTTGTTGTATAATGATGGAATTATATATATTCTTAAAACATTTCATGAATGGTGGCTCTTTATTGAAGTCACGATGAAGAAATTCTTAAAATTTCAAACCTTTCATCTTCAATGTGAACAAAAATAAGGGTTATTGCATTGTCTTCATAGATGTATACATTTTCTTCCATTGAATATTATGTGTGAGCTTAAGAGTAAGAAAATCCATGGCTACCATCAAGATCAAATTGGCCTACCTATTTTTTGAAACAATAGAGGACATTAGGTCTTCTTGAAGGCTTCTTATGTAGCAATGTCTTGATCATAAGGCTTATAACTAATGCTAATTAATAAGACTGATGCATATTTTAGTTTTGTAGCACAATACACCTTGCTTCCATAGCACTAATTATTTATTCTATTCCTAGAACCAACTATCCATTCTCCATGTATTTTTTCCATTTGCAACTTTATGGAAATCCTTTATCTTGTTGGTTTAGTAGATTGACCAATTCTATAACAAGATCGTACAAACTTGTATTACAATACTTCTTCTTTTAATGACTTAGCATTCGAAAACACACGTATTCCTACAGAGGACGAACACCTTCAGTAACCACTCACATAACCAAATCAAAGATCAACACAATGATGTTTTGATGTGGTAAAAAACCTATGGGGAAACATCCACAACCCCAGCCAACACGACCACTTGGAGCAGTTTATTAATGCAAAAGAAAAAGATTACGGAGGGATTTTACAAGAGATTTTCTCACAATCGATCATTAACAAATGACCCTCCATGCTCTTTAAATGGATATCATGGACCAATCGGGTGTTAAGCCATGAATCAATGACCGTTAAGATCGAGGAGTGTATCAACCGTCAGATCACTCTATGTCGGGAACATATCGTGACCATCGGATTTCCTAACTACAAATTCATACTAATGCATACTAAAGAAAAATACTAAGAAACACACTTTTACCTACGGACACATTAGACCAATTAGATCTTAACTAACTCCTAAGTGTCTAAATATCCTAACATCCCCCCTTAAGAACAACATGGGATTGGATTGAAGGATTTACAATGGTGACACAATAGGAGAAGGAAGGAGGCATTAGAGCCTATCCCCCCTTAATGAAAACTTCATGAACTCCTAACATAGATCTAATTTTGTAAAACTTCGCTTCTATAAGAGACTTTGTGAAAATGTCTGCAACTTAATCTTCTGTAGGGAAAAAGAGCACCTCAATAGCTTGATCATGAATGAACTTTCGAATGAAGTGCATGTGTAGCTCGATGTGTTTTATATGCTAATGTTGAACTGGGTCTTTGGAAAGATTGATGGCACTCTGATTGTCACACCAAAGGCTGGTCGAATGTTGCTGATGGATTCCAAACTCTGACAGGATCTGTCGAAGCCACAAGGCTTCCTAACTTGCATTTACCACTGCTCGGTACTCTGATTCTGCTGAAGAAAGTGCAATATCTTGTTGTTTCTTACAGGCCCAAGTGACAGGTCATGAACCAAGGATGAAAACATAAACTGCAGTAGACTTCCGATCATTAGGGTCGTCGACATACTTTGAATCAGTGAAACCAACCAATAAAGGAGTCCCCCCTGAACTGTAATGTATCTCGAACTGAAATATACCACAGACATAGTGAAGGATCCTTTTAGCTGCTTTTCAATGGCTTTCATGGGGTGTTTGCATATACCGAGCAACAAGACCAACAACAAAGGAAAGATCAGGATGGGTATGAGTCAAGTATAAGAGGCTACCAACTAATTGACGGTACAGGGTGGAATCAACTTCGGGAGAAGTACAAGTGGCAGTAAGCTTGAATCCAGACTGGAAGGGAGAAGGGGTTGTTTTACAATTGTCCATGTGAAAGCAACGAATAAGGTGTAACACCCCACTCTGGCGCACTGAGAAAACTTACTCTTTGAGGACACTTGCTCACAAGTGATCTAGACTGTTATGATGTTAAAACATTTATCCTTGATTATGATGCGTTATGATAGATGACATGATGTTTTACTTATTTGACGTAGATAGGTGCTTTGACTCAATTTTATTGAGTGTGCAGGGTTTAGGACCTTGAGGATGCAGAGGCATCAGTGGAACCCCCTGGGACTCCGGATTGAGTCAGGGAGTGTGCTATTTGGCTTGATTTATTTTACTGTGATATTCCATTGATTTGATGATATGATGTTGACATGTTCTGACACGATTGTTGATGATGAAGGCTGATGATATCTTGTCGACCAGACTCACATATGGGGTAAAGGGGCCACACATGATTTCCAGAGAGGTTGAGGGAGAGGTGTGAACAACAGCCCTGCCACAACCTACTAGCACTCCCGTCGTGGCTCGAACTATAGGTTAACGATTACCTAGTTCGAGAGGATCCATGATGCCATGAGGGAAGACTGCGACAGTCACTCATGACGATTCTAAGGGGTGCACAATAAGGTGGGGACCTTATTCCTTAGAGCCCTTAGTCTTCCACAAGTTCACCTGGCGGAGTGTTGACTCCAGGGGTTATAGATGTCTACTAATTAGTCAAGTTGGCGAGTGGAACCCTTGGAGCACGTGGTGCATCCTGAAGGGCACGTCACGCAAAAGAACCACAAGAAGCGAGTGGCACCCTTGGAGAACGTGGTGCATCCTGAAGGGAACGTCGCGCAAAAGAAACAAATGAGGCGGGTGGCACCCTTGGAGC
>SNQJ01S0077531.1:0-19307 GCA_010110895.2 Picea sitchensis | reverse complement strand
ATAAATAATAAATGGGAAAGATTTAATAACGCAACTGCCATTTTGGGCTTTAATAAAAAGGGGAAAGAAGGGAATAATAAGAATTAGGAAACTAAGTAATGGAGGAAACTTAATAAAGGAAAGATGGGAACTTATGGTAAAAAACATGGTCAACATAGTAAGGAATCTGAAATTAAGAACCTGCTAATCTGAGCTAATTTAGTAACATCTTTTTTTTCAGGAAAGTATTTAAAACATGTAAGGGGATCTAGGAACACCTAGGAGTAAATTTAGGAGTGATTCTAGGTGGGTGAGGGAAATGAGTAATTTAATAAATTAAAGAAAATAATTACTTTAGGAAAGAGGGGGATGGACGACACTTGGGCGAAGGAGAATAATTAGAATTGTTTTTATTAAAACTTAATTAAAATGTGATTTAGGAAAGTTGGTGGGTCTCAAAACTCTATAAAAGAAAAAAGAGATGAGGAAGAAAGGGATCGACTGTTAGCATAATGTTACGTTGCCAGAATTGTGACTTGACTGATTGCTTGTGAGTAGTTGGGATTTTATTAGCTCGAATAGGAGTGGTAGCTTGGCCTTGCGAGGCGAGCTGGGAAGCTAGACTTACCTTCTGGATTTGTGTGGCCCCTTTGCGGCTCGGGGGTCTAAGGGGAAAGCAAAGTATCCCTAGTGATTGACTGGGAGGTACCGGTGAGGTCTCTATGGTCGGCGAGCGGGAGCGGCATAGAGCGCGGGACGTCATCCGAAGCGGGCGAAAGGCAACTGTATGATTTTATTTCTGGTAGAGTAGAAGGCATTTGGATATATGGTTAGATCTGTATGTGTTTTAAATGGGTAAACTGATTTTTAGTTCATGATTGAATTTTTTTTATATAGCTTGGTTGAATGATTGTTGATGGATTTATGTGACCTTCCTTGGATCTGTGTGATCTCTTGTTGTGCCTTGCGTTTTGTTGTCTGCGTTTTTTCTTGAAGGAGATAAATCCATCTCTGCATTTATTTCTGTTGTATATCTCTGCGATTGTGGAGGGTACCCACACGAAGTTCAACCACTTAATCCTACGTTTGCCTACCGTTTCTTGTGTTTATGACTGTGTTGGTATCATTGTGGGCATCTTTATATTACAGTGCATTTTATTTTATTTTAGTGGGTGTTTTATTTATTACAGCGTGTTTTTTTTTATATCACAATGTGTTTTATTACAGTGTATTTTTATTACAGTGCGTTTTAATACAGTGCGTTTTTATTTCAGTGGGCATTTATGACTGTGCTGGTATCTCTGTGGGCATCTATGTATTACAGTGCGTTTTTTTTATTTTCAGTGGGCATTTTCTTTTTATTTAATAAGGGTGTTTTACATCACTGTGGGCATAATATACATTACACGGGCTTTTTTACAATTTAGTGGGCATTTTAAATCTGAATGGGGGCATTTAGATCCCTGTGTCTGTATTATAAATTACAGGGTGTTAATTTTCACAGTGGGCATTTTTTTCATTGCCGTGGGCATAATTACTTCACTGTGGGCGTTTTTACTTTTCCGTGGGCATTTATGCTTTTTGCTGTGGGCGTATGTACCTCACTGTGGGCGTTAATTAACACAGTGGGCATTTTTCTCATTGCCATGGGCGTATTTACATCCCTGTGAGTGTTTCTACATTGCCGAATGTTGGGTGTGTTTTCTTACTGGTTGGCAGCGGTGGTACCTTGGTAGTTGAGTCATATACTAATTTGATTTTAATTTATGGTGGCTGGTAATGAAATACAACAAGGAGTCTTTTTATTTTTTTTGAATACTCACAGTCTTCAAGTTTATATATTTTGTGGTTGTCGTTTCCCATTCTTAAATAGGCAAATTGGACTGGTCGCCAATCCTCCCGCTTCTATTGCTTCAGAACTGTTATTGTAGGGAAATTAACTTTAATGTTGTAGTTATAGAATGATAGGTTGAATGTGATTATCTGTTGTGGAATGTTAACGCCAAGAGTAATGTTATGGTTAAACCCTTGTCATATACTCGTAACAGAAAATAAAATGTGATTAAGATTTATTCGCTGGCAGCATACAATAGGTAAGATAACTGATATTGTGGCAGTGTCATTTGACACGAATGTATATAAGTATGTCATTTTAGCTAACAAGGTGTTCCCTAACTGGTGGGTTTGTTTACTTTCAGAGGGGATTACTTCTTTTATTTATTTATTAAGAAGGAATCGATTATGTACTCAACTGAGGAAGGAACTGTTTATGAAATTAGATAATGGATGTAAATGGTAAAGATAGTGTCATTTAAATATATTGTTCTTAATCATGTGAGAGTAAGGATCTTGTAACATAAACTAAAAGGTGATGTTCAGGTTAGAAACTTATCAGTGTAATGTTGTGGTTTCCTAAATTGCAAGGTTATTGTAATATTATGTCATGGCATCGATACCTTGCCGAAGTCTCTTGTCGTTATAATATGGGTGGAGTAATTTCAATATAATATATCGTTGAATTATGTAAGGGCAATGTTAGTTCATTGTAAAATAAAACGAAAGGTTAGTTCATTATAAAATAAAACGAAAGGTTAGTGTTGATAGCATATAAAACGTAAATTCATTGTCATTTTATTATAATGTTAAGGAATTTTAGTATTTTGATGACTTATAAAATGAAGGGTACCCTGAACTAAGTACCATAAAGTATTAAGATTTAGTAAATGAGGAAAGATGTTCGTTTTAAATAATGTTGAACTTGGGTGATCGTTGTCAGATTCCTTTTGTCACGCGCCTTCTGTAAAGGACGTAGTCGTTCTTCTTATTTATGTTGTACTTGATTGTAATCAGTTAGTTGCTTGGTATATTTGTGTCGGGAGGGATGTAGACACCTCCACGTAGCCCAATATGTAAGGGTGGGTGTGTGATTATTTTCTTTGTAAAGAATCGGGTGACATATCAAGAGTCTCGGGCCCTTTAAAGGCAGGGTTTCCACTCTTGCGACATACCTGACAGAGATTACTAGTTTCTTCCTGAGCAGTCGGCCAGGAGCCTATCTGACCTTCTCTCTCTCCAGAGAAGAGAACTAAGATTAAATGCCCTGCTTCCTGTGCAGAGATAGTAAAATATACTACCATGGATTCTTCCATTTGTGTTTGTACTGTACTTAACCCATATGTCGTTTAATGCTTGCGATTACTTGTTGTGCGCTTGTGTCTATGGTTGTTCAATGCTTGCAGTTACTTGTTGTGCGCCTTATGTCTTATTGTTGTGATCATCGTGGTTGCATCGTGTTAGTCGTCGGGTGGCGACATAGAGTCAAGTGTGTCTGTTTCCTTTTTACACGTGCGCACACACCTTAAATCAAAAAAGAAAAGGAAAAAAAAAATTTGCACCTGTTAAAGAGTTGTGGTCGTAACGAGGAGGTTCTTTACATAAGGCCACAAACATACTTAGTCTCAGAAATAAAAATTCCTTGATTGGTTTGAAAAACTTAGAGGCCAAGGAAATAGTGCAAAAAACCCAAGTATTTCATTTCAAACTTCTTCTTAAGGCTGGTTTTCACATGGTTTAAAAGTTTTGAGTCGCTACGAGTAAGGATAGCGTCATCAACATAAAGGACAAGGATTATGAGATGGATTCCTACTTTCTTGGTATAGACATTAGGATCAGAATGGCATCTAGAGAATCCAATGGAAATAAGAAAGCTATCCATTTTGGCATACCAAGATCGGGGAGCTTGCTTGAGACCATAAAGAGATTTCTTAAGGAGAAAAACAAGGCTAGAGTCATTCTGGACATAGCCAGGAGGTTGTTCCATGTAGGTTTCTTCCTGCAAATCTCTGTGTAAGAAGGAAGATTTAACATCCATCTGATGGACCTCCCATGTATGTGAGGCAACAAGGGAAAGAAAAATTTGGATGGAATTCATTTTGGCTACAGGTGCAAAGGTTTCATTATAGTCAATTCCTTCAAATTGGGAAAATACTTTGGCAAATAACCGAGCCTTGTGTCTTTCAACACTTCCATCTGATGCATACTTAGTTCTATAGACCCATTTACATATGACAATTTTTCTTCCTTTTGGAAGAGGCACAAGATCCCAAGTATCATTTTCCATTAAAGAACAATACTCTTCATTCATTGATGTATCCCAATCTGGATGACCTGAAGCTTCTGCAAATGTCTCTGGATCATGAGTTTCTGAAACCTGAGCCAAAAGAGAAGAGACTCGTTGGAACTGTGAACGTGTCTAACGCTGTTCTAAAGGATCACCGACAAGATCACCAGCTGCTTGTCTTGTTGAACAGACCCATCTAGGAAGCGATGGAGATGGTGTTGGTTCAAGTTCAAAGGACTCATCTGGAGTAAGGTTAGTAGGTGGAGGTGGATTTTCATCCTCACTGTCATCATCTGAAGAAGAAACCAAAATATAAGAAGGAACAAATTTCGAAGATGAATCGCATAACGAAGAATGCACAACCGTTGAATTAGGCTCGCAGGCCAAAGAAGGCACAAACGTCGAATTAGGCTCCCAGGCTAAGAGATTTTCATCAAATTTAACATATCTTTTAATAATAATTTCATTACAATGTGTTTGAAAAAGTCTATAACCTTTGACATCTTCAGAATAACCAACAAATATACACTTCTCACTTTTAGGTTGCAATGCTTTCCTTTTCTCATCAGGAATGTGAGCCCATGCTATACTGCCAAATACACACAAGTGACTTATATCTGGTTTAATTTTAGTCAATGCTTCTTTCGGTGTTATATTTTTAAGAGCCTTTGTGGGAGTGCGATTTACTATGTAATTTTCACAGTTGATGGATTTCACCCAATACTTTAGACTTAATCCCTCAGATTGGATCATATAATTAGCCATTTCTTTTAATGTGTGGTTCTTTCTCTCACACCATTTTATTGTGGTGTATATGGAACAATGTGTTGCATTTGGATTCCCTGTGTAGTGCAATAACTTGTAAAATTATTGTTCACATATTCACCTCCATTATCTGTTCTTAACATTTGAATTTGATGTCCAGATTGCTTTTCTACAAGGGCCTTGTAGGCCAAAAAATTCACTCTAAAGTTTTAAGAAGTAAAACCAAGTACGTCTAGAAAAGTCATCAATGAAAGTTAAGAATTACTTGCACCAGAAAGTGGACCACACAAATAACTGTGAACAAGTTGCAAAGGACCTGAGGCGTTCTAAGAGGGACATTTTTCAAAACTATCCCGATGATGTTTGTCGAGAACACAACCAACACAAACACCATCTCTGCATGAAACAAGAGGAATACCAATCACCATCTGTTGATTAGATAGTTGTTGCAATGAGCGATAGTTTAGATGACCAAACCGCTCATGCCAAAGTTTTCTCAAGTCATCAATATGAGCAACAAAAACTGATGAAAAATATGATGACCCAAAGTTGTCAAACTTGTACAACCTGGTAATATCATCAACAATTCCAGTTGCAAGATTATGCTTAGGATCTTTTAGATCCTTGATTGAAACTTGGTGAGGTGAAAACTCTATGATTTTACCTTCAGTTGAATGAGTGATTTGATATACTGATAGAAGGTTACAAGAAAGACTTGGAACACATAATACATCATTGAAATGACCATTTTCTACTTGAACTATTCCAGATCCTTTAACACTGAGAGATCTATCATCACCAACAAATATTTTCTTGGTGTTACATTCATTTAGAGTACAAAATATGTCCCTATCCTTAGACATATGATAATATGCTCCAGAATCAATAAGCCACTCATCAGAAGTAGAAATAGAAGTTTTATTAAAGGAGCAACCAGAAGTTGAAAGTGCATGTCCATGAGAAGAAGAAGCAAGATTAATACTGATCTTACTATTCTTCATCGATGCTTCTAAAGTTCCCATCTTATTGAAACATTAGGACTCATCATGGCTATCTTATGAAAACCCCCTACCCCAGTGGGGTCTGCGACCTCCCGGTCACTGGATCATATTCTAACTCCGAGCTGGAACAACTCTTTCGGGTCCTCACTGGAACCCTGAAAATCAGATCCACAGGTCCTATTTTGAACCCATTCGGCTCTTATAAACACAAAGCGTGATCTCCACTACACATGACAGAGGGTCGTGACCACAACCTTGTTTCCAAGGTGCTTCGTGATTTGCGGTTCGGGACTTCTCGAGGGACCAACTCTTGACTCTTCTACATCTAACGATGAAAATACTAAACCGACGGTTAACTCCTCCATAGATCACTTCACACGACTGTTAGCTGTGATCTGGGGCTAACCCAAAAGGTGATTTTCGTGAATTGGGACTTCCAAATTTGAGTGTCCCACCTCTCTTCTTCCCGAAACCCCGATGTCTGACTAGGGCTCTAGCTAAGTGCTAGCCCTCTTCTCTTTACTTGCGATGTGACCTCCGACTAGGCCCAAGTCCTAGCGCCTGTTCCTTTCACATTTCGTGGATCATAGAGCCATGAACAGTGCTACCTCCACTCCAAACTCCTGGTATGCAAAATTCCAAAAGGATTTTCTTCTGGACGATCTAGCAGTCCAGATTCTCCCCTTGATCCACACTCAGATCAAATCCCGATGATCTTATTTTTGGGATTGATTGGAAAGAGGGTCCAAAGACTCCCTCTCTTGTGGTTCCCGGTCCACAAAATGCTGAAACCTCCCTTGGAAAATCTACGGCGTATATTTCTCTGTATTGATGTCCACGATCTCATCGCTATTTTTGTGAAACGTTGCTCGATTTCCATGCACCTCAACTCTTAGTCTCTCACCCATTTGATGCATGTCCTTCGTGAGATCCAACGGTAATTGGGATTTTGCAATACACAAGTTCGAAGGAACTTCGCTCTTGTTTCTCCAAACATTGAATGTTGAAATCCTCCTTTAGACACAAAGCACTACGGTTCGCGCTACTTCTATAGATATGACAGTTGTCGCCATATCGACACTTCCTCTCAAAGTATACCTATCATCCATTCAACTCCTCGTGACTCATCTAGATACGACGACAGTCGTCTCCCTGCGCTCAGATCTGACGATTATTGTGGTCTTCCTCCTGAGCTTCTGTGTTCTTTCTTTCCTAGACTTGGGATATTTTTCCACCTCCACAAACTTCGATCCTTCACCCCTTTGATGAGTCTTCCTCCTGTGGACTTCGCCAACACTTATTGAAAGTGTTATCTCTTCTAATATTTTAGCCTTGGTAGGATTTCGAATAGCTCAACTCGAAGGATTTTCTCAAAAAAAGGAAAATGCTTCTCATCCACCTAGTGCTCGTCTTTCTGGTTCTTCGACTCTTAGTCGTTTCAAGGTCCTGCACACTCCATGCATCTGGAATCTTAGAGTTTCCTGTGTTTTTCTCTGAACCTCCCTTCCTGAGTCGTTCTGTGATTCAGTCGACGCACACCTTGCGTTAGGGAATGCACACCTTGCATACATGGTTTAGTAGAAGAACAACTAAAACTTATCTAGTCTCGTTATGGGTTCATACAGTCACTCTCTCAATCATTCATACATATAAAATGAATTGTAACTACTACACATGCAAAAAATAACATACCTCCATTCATACTCAAGATGAACACAACTCAAGCAGATCTAGGACAATTTTCATCTATTTGATTCATTCATAAAAACGAAAATTACATAGGGTATCTGCTCCACTCTATTCTTTCCTACTTGATCTCCTACCACTACTCATCTATGCATAATCTATTACAATGCAATTTAAAAACTATCTAAGGACCGACTCCCTAAGCTCTCTCATCCTTTCGTGAAATCTATTAAATTTAGAATACAAATTATCACCTAACTAGTGCTTCTATTAAAATAACTACTAATTACTATCAGGCAGAGTCAACACTCCATGCCTACGATCTCTTACAGTCTTGAAGACTTTACAAACAAGTTAAAATTTAAAATGTTGTTTCAAAAATATCCCAACATCCAATTTAATTTCTGAATAAATACTTGATTTGAACTCTGCATTGCTAAGATGTCATTCTTGTCTCCTCCACGTGTGCACTGATGGTTGTGAAGGAGACAATCCTGCATCATACTCCTCTGGTTAAAATATTTCGTGGAATCTTGTCCATGAGATCCTGTAATGTCTTCCCATGCTTCAAAATATCAGGTTCTGTGAACCAAATTGCATCTTCCATTGGATGATCTTTCCATTTTACTAAGTATTCGGGATATGTTTTCCTCCTGGTTTTCTTTCCATCCCTCTGTTCAATAATCTTCTGCATCTGAGGTATTTCTACTGTGGGCAATTTCTTTTCCAACTGAATCACTTGTTGATCATCTACCTCTCCTGTGTCATCCGTCTGGTAATGATATAGGTCTGCAACATTGAATATTGGTGATATCCCAACGTTGTCCGACAAGTCAATCTCATAAGCATTAGCTATGAATTTTTTGATAATTTTACATGGTCCAATATTTTCTTTTATTTAATTTGTTGTATATTCCCCTTGGGAATCTCTCTTTTCTTATATGAGCTAAAACTTCATCCCCGACTTCAAATTGAATTTCTCTTCTCCTCTGGTCAACTTTGCTCTTGAATTTCTAATTGTTGTCTTGTAGTTGCTCTCTGACTTTTTCATGGAGTTTCTCCATATCTATTGCGAACTCTTCTGCTCCAGCACTTCTAAACTCATGTTGACTCAATTTCCTCAATTCTGTGATCCACCTTGGTTGTATTCCATATACAATTTCAAATGGACTTTTTCCGGTGCTCCTGTTCACTGAATTGTTGAACGCAAATTTTGCCTCTGCTAGAATTTGATCCCATTGTCGACCTTGCCCAGTGACTAAGATTCTTAACAAGTTTCCCATACTTTTGTTTACAAATTCAGTTTGTCCATCTATTTGAGGGTGATATGCCAAAATAAAAGATAAGTTTGTCCCCAGCCTCTTCCATAGCGTCCTACGAATTTTGTGTCCCTGTTTGAAACTATGCTCCTCGACAATCCATGTAGTCTCACAACTTCTATGGAAAACAAATTGGTGATGTGTGTGGAATCACTTGTCTTCTGGCATGGTATGAAATATGCCATTTTTGAGAATCTGTCCACCACAACAAATATGGAATCTCTCCCTTTTTGAGTTTTGGGCAATCCCAAAACAAAGTCCATGCTGATTGTGTCCCACAACCTTTCTGGAATTGGCAATGGCTGATACAAACCAGTGTTCTATTGTCTCCCTTTTTCATACTGACAAATTCTTCATTTGTTCACGAACTTCTTCACTTTTTCCCTCATGATCGACCAATAATACGAATTGCTCAACTGTGCAAACGTCTTGTCGTGACCAAAATGTCCAGCTAAACCTCCATTGTGTTTTTCTTTCAGCAGGTTGTCTCTCATTGATCACTTTGGAATACATAATTGGCTCCCTTTGAACATTAATCCATCCTGAATTAGATATTCATTTCATGGGCTTCTGTCTCCCAATAAAGGATTTTTGCATGCCTCGTAAGCTTCTTTGAAATCTTCATCTTCTTCATACATCTCCTTGAGGTGTTCGAACCCTAATGTCTCCACTTGGAATTCCTATACAATCAAACTCCTTCTACTCAAATCATCTGCGACTTTGTTAGCAGTTCCATCGATATTCTTAGTAACGAAAGTAAAATTTTGCATAAATTCTACCCATTTTGCATGTTTTTGATTGATCTTTTCTTGCCTAGTAATAAATTGCAAAGCATGATTATCACTATAGAAGACAAATTCTTTAGGAATTAAATTGTGCCTCCATTTTTTCAAAGATTGGATCACTGCATATAAATCCTTGTCATATGCAGAATAGTTTTTCTTGGAATCATTCAGTTTCTTGCTGAAATAAGAAATCGACCTATTGTCTTGGCTGAAGACTGCTCCAATAGAAAATCTGATTGCATAGCACTTCATCTGAAATGTTTTCCCAAAATCTGGCAAGACCAGAATTGGCTACTCTGTGATTTTCTCCTTCAATACTTTGAAACTTTTCTTATCTTCCTCCGTCCAACTAAAGGACTTGTGTTTCTTTTTCACAGTGTCTAGCATGGGTGCACATATGCCACTAAAATTTCTTATAAATTTCCTATAAAAACTCACTAACCCATGAAAACTTCTTACCTCAAATATGCTACTCGGTGATGGCCATTCTCTAATCATTTTCAATTTTTCTGGGTCCATCTTCAATTCATTTGAAGAGATTACGAAACCCAAGTATATGATATCCTTCTTCATAAAAGAACTTTTCTTCATATTTATCAGCAACTGCTCTTGCTGCAATCTTTCCATCACTATTGTTAAATGTCTTAAGTGTTCTCCTTTTGTTTTGTTGAAGATTAGTATGTCATCCAGATATACTATGACAAATTTTCTTATGAAGTCTTTCAACACTTCATTCATCAATCTCATGAATGTGTTGGGTGCATTTGTCAACCCAAACGGCATGACCATCCATTCAAACAATCCTTCATTTGTCTTGAATGTTGTTTTCCATTCATCTCCCCCTCTCATTTGTATTTGATGATATCCACTCTTCAATTCTATCTTTGATAAATATATTGATCTACTCAAACAATCCATCAAATCTTCCATCCTTGGTAAAGGAAATATGTACCGAATGGTTATCTTGTTGATGGCTCGAGAATCTGTACACATTCTCCATCCTCCATCTTTCTTTGGGATTAATACAACTGGTACTGCACATGGGCTTATACTTTCCTTGACTAACCCTTTGTCCAACAACTCCTGGACTTGGCTTTTGACCTCCTCATTCTCTCTAGGATTCAACCTATAGGTGGCTTTGTTTGGTAGACTAGGTCCCGGAATAAGGTCAATGTGATGGCTTATGCTCCTGATGGGCTTCAATGAGTGTGGTAACTCATCTACAACTATATCAACAAAGTTTTCTAACAGTTCCTAGATTTCTATAGGAAAATATTCTACATAAGTATTTGTAAGGATCACGCTCGGCTCCTCACAACAACAAACTATATTTCTTTCTTTCCATTGACTTCTTTTAAGAGCTCCTTCCCACTCATGAGAAGTATGCTTGAACTAGCTTGTGCCTTTGGCTTTTTGGATTCTATGGGTAACAACATATGTGTTCTACCATTTTTTCCTAGAGTATAGGTATTCTTTCTACCATCGTGAATAAATTTTCGGTCATATTTCCATGGCCTCCCCAATAAAATATGACAGACATCCATAGGGATTACATCACACAATATTTCATTTTTGTAACCTCCTATTTTAAATTCAACTTGGCATTGTTGACTTACCATGACTTGATGTCCTTTCTGCAACCATGATACCTTGTATGGCTTTGGATGTGAAGTCATCTTCAACTACAACTTCTCCACCATCTTTGTTGATACGATATTGTTAGTTATTCCACTATCTATGATCACCTTGCAAACTCTGTCTTTTGACTTGCAAGGATTTTTGAACAGGCTTGTTCGCTGAACTGGTTCCTTTGGTTCCTTTTCTGGTTTGAGAATAACTTTCCTCATCATGAGGTTTCTTCCTCCTTATGTGGATTCTGGTTCCACATGCTTCTCTTCTTCGTAAATGTGTGCTAATCCGCCTTCTCATTTTTTTTTCGGGACATTCCAACGATTTATGCCCTTCCTTTCCGTAGGTGTAGCATTTAACTACACCACCTCTGGCTCTTCCTCTTCCTCTTTCCCTAGAAAACGAATTTCATCCACCATGTTTTCCCTCTTTAGAGCTTCCTCCCTTCTCTTGGTGACTATTTTTCTTATCAGTTTCCGTCTTTGACGTCTAAAAATTCTCCCTGCTGGTTCCTTTGCCTTGGCTCAAATTTCTGCCCTTGCTTCATTGGATTTTCCTCCTGGCTATTTTTTCTTCATCTTTCAAGGCTGCTTGATAAGAATCCTCGACTGTACTGACAAACATCATGTTGATCTCTTCTTGAATATCATATCTCAGCCCATGGATATATTTGGCTGTCTTCTCATCTTCATTCTCTTTCTGTCCAACCCTAATGTTCAATCGGTAAAATTCTTCACTGTATTCCTTCACTGATAAACCTCTCTATTTCAAGTTCTGCAATCTTCTATAAAGATTTATTTGGTAATCCTTCGGGATAAACTTATCTTTTAGCTTAGCTACCATCCTATCCAAGATTTTAATTTTATGCTTACCATTTCTTCTACGTTCGGCTTGCAGTTCATCCCACCATAACGCTGCATGGCCTTTTAGTCTTTTCACTGCATGCTTTACCATCTTGTCTTCTTTGATATCTTCATAATTGAAGTATTTATCCATGGCGCGTACCTAGTCTAACAATTCTTCGACTTCCAAATTTCCCTCGTAGATAGGTACCTCTATCCTTTCTTTAGCACCTATTTTTGAAACAACTTTGATCAAGAGGTCCTGTCCAGCATCCTCAACTACATTTTCGCCAGCTTATGCCTCTTCTCCACTCTCATCCTCAATGATATCACCAACATTTGGTTCTCTTCACTGTGTTGTCTCCATGGAATCCAATCTCATTCGAAGCCACATCATTTCTTCTTCCATCTCTGCGTTCGCTCTGCATCTCCTTGGCGGCATGACTCCACTGCATCACCTTCAATAGAGATCAAATTTCTTTGATATCACAAACAATACCAACTTCCCTTCTTTCTTCTTTTGTTTGTTGTATGCACATAAATTTTAGTCTTAGCTCTGATACCACCTGATGCAAACCCCCTACCCCAATGGGGTCTGTAACCTCCTAGTCACTGGATCGTCTTCTAAATCTGAGCTGGAACAAGTCTTTCGGGTCCTCACTAAAAACCTGCAAATCAGATCCATAGGTCCTATTCTAAACCCAACCGACTCTTATAAACACCAAGTGTGATCTCCACTCCACACGACCAAGGGTCATGACCGCACCCTTGTTTTCCAAGGCGCTTCGTGATTTGCAGATTGGGACTTCTCGAGGGGCCAACTCTTGACTCTTCTACACCGAACACTGAAAATACTTAACTGATGGTTAACTCCTCCGTAGATCCCTTCACACGACCGTTCGCTGTGACCCAGGCCTAACCCAAAAGGTGCTTTTCAGGAATGGAGACTTCCAAAGTTGAGTGTCCCACTTCTCTGCTTCCCTAAACCTTGAAGTCTGACTAGGGCTCTAGCTAAGTGCTAGCCCTCTTCTCTTTACTCACGATGTGACCTCCGACTAGGCCCAAGTCCCGACGCATGTTCCTTTCACATTTCGCAGATCATAGACCCATGAACAATGTTAACTCTACTCCAAAATCCCAGTATGAAAAATGCTGAAAGGATTTTATTTTGGACTATCCAACAGTCCAGATTCTCCCCTTGATCCACGCTCAGATCAAATCCCAATGATCTTATTTTCAAGATTTTTTGGCAAGAGGGTCCAAAGACTCCCTCTCTTGTGGTTCCCGGTCCACAAAATGCCAAAACCTCCCTTGGGAAATCTACGATGTAGGTTTCTCTGTATTGATGGCCATGATCTCGTTGCTAGTTTTGCAAAATGTTGCTCGACTTCCATGCACCTCAACTCTTAGTCTCTCACCTAGTTGACGCGTGTTCTCCGTGAAATCCGACGGTCGTCGAGATTTCACAATACGTGAGTTCGAAGGGACTTCGTTCTTGTTTCTCCAAATGCGAAATGCCAAAATCCTCCTTTGGACACAAAGCACTAAGGTTCGCGTTACTTTTATAGATATGACGGCTGTCGGTAGATCGACACTTCCTCTCAAAGTATACTTGTCATCCGTTCAACTCCTCGCGACTCTTCCAGATCTGATGACAGTCATCTCCCTGTGTTCAGATCTAACGATTAATGTGCTCTTCCTCCTGAGATTCTTCACTGTTTCTTTCCTAGACTTGGGAGATTTGTCAGCCTCCACAAACTTCGATCCTTCTCCCCTTTGACGAATCTTCCTCTTGTGGACTTCACCAACACTTCTTGAAAGTGTTATCTCTTATGAGCTTTTATCCTTGGTAGGATTTCGAATAGCTCAACTTGAAGGATTTTCTCAAAAAAAATAAAATGCTTCTCGTCCACCTGACACTCGTATTTCTAGTTCTTTGACTCTTGGTCATTTCAGGGTCCTATGCACACCTTGCATCTAGAATCTCAAAGTTTCTTGTGTTTTTATATGAAACTCCCTTCCTGAATCATTTCGTGATTCAGTCAATGCACACCTTGCGTTAGGGAATGCACACCTTGCATACACGGTTCAGTAGAAGAAAAACTAAAACTTATCCAATCCTGTTATGGGTTCATACAGTCACTCTCTCAATCATTACATAGAAAATGAACTATAACTACTACGCATGCACAAAATAACATACCTCCATTCATAATCAAGATGAACACAACTCAAGTAGATCCGGGACAATTTTCGTATGTTTGATTCATTCATAAAAACAAAAATTACATAGTCTTTCTGCTACAGTCTATTCTGTTCTACTTGATCTCCTACCGCTACTCATCTATGCATAATCTATTACAATGCAATTGAAAAACTATCTAAGGACCGACTCCCTGAGCTCTCTCGTCCCTTCCTGAAATCTATTAAAATTCGAATTCAAACCATCACCTAACTAGTGTTGCTATTACAATAACTGCTAATTACTATCATGCAGAGTCAACACTCCATGCCTGTGATCTCTTACAGTCCTGAAGACTTTACAAACAAGTTACAATTTAAAATGTCGTTTCAAAAATATCCCAACAACCAATTTAATTTCTGAATAAATGCTTGATTTGAACTCTGCATTGCTAAGATGTCATTCTTCTCTCCTCGACCTGTGCGATGATGGATGTGAAGGCGATGCTCCTACATCACTATCTTTATTACAAAATTTGCAATGTCTGTCAACCTTCTTATTTTCATATTTTTCTCCTTTGTCTCCATTAGGAGCGGAAGTTGGCTGAGTGGGTTTGGGACCCTTACATTGCTTGTTGTTGTGGCGATGATGTTTTTTCTTGTGATTATTGGGTTTATCTTTCTAATGGACAAGTAAGGCTTTGTTGGAGGTACCTTCAATGCTAATCACTCCAAGTTGTATTAGATTATCTTGCTTTGTAATCAAAGCATCACAAAAGTTCTCAAGACTCGGTTTTTGATAAGTTGTCCCTAGAGCCTCTTTCATGTCATAAAAGGTAGATACACAGACAAAATATGCACTACCTAGATTAGAAAGAATAAGATAGATGCAACGATCTTCTTCTATCTTTATCTTACATTCTTCACATAGAGTTCTGAGTGTTTTAAACTTAGATAGAGAGTCTTCAATGCAAGAAAAATCACTTGGACTTAAATTTAGTACTTGATTTTCTAACTGTTGTGATCGAATAATATTGTGTTTACCAAACACAGATTCAATCTTTTCCCAAGCTTCTTTGGGTTTATCAATTGATTGAAGGTGAAACCTTAAATCGTGTGAGATGGACATTTCGATTAATCCATGTACTTTTTCATTCATATTATCCCATTTTAATTTCTTATCATCATCAGTTGGTGTTGTTTTATTTCCCAAGGTAATTTGGTATAAGCCTTTACTTCTTAATAAATCCTCCATATGGAATTTCCATTGGAAGTAGTTGGTGCAAGTAAGTAAGAGATTACTTGTAGAATCCATATTAAATATGCACACAATATGGATTTAAAAACTGAAAATAATAATTGGAATGGAAAGATCTCAAAAATTTATGCAGTTTAAAAAAATACGGCACTAAAAACAGACTTCGGATGTGAGAGTTATGACATTTTTAACAAAGGCATAAATGGTAACCAAAGGACCACGTGGTGGTGTAAGTTGCTTTATGAAGTGACCCACTTTTATAAAGAGAAGTGGGGATCACTTTTACAATGACGTTACTTCATGCAAAATAAATAAGTCTAAAATAAAATATTAAAGCTACTTATGGTGATTCACTTTTATACTTGAAGTGAAATACACTTTACAATTTTATCATGAACTTTTTCAAAAAAAAGTAACAAAAGAGAGACTTGAACTCAAGACCTCTTACTAAATAAGGAAACTTTTAACCAAATGGTCTAGCAAAACATATTGTATTGTTTTGCAAAAGGATTTTTGTTGTTGTTTTGTTGTTGTTGTTGTAGTTGAAGATGACCTTGGAGAGCGTGCTAAAAAAAAGGGTTAGATCTCGGTTAGCTTACCCGAAAGATGCACATTTTCCTACCTGTTTCTTATTTTATGAGATTGCATAGGGTGCAGGGAAAATATCATACGGATATCTAAAAGAGTAGCAACCCAAAAACAAATAATATAAAACTGAAATAAAACCAAAATAATACTTTGCAAAAATTTAAAAACTGTGTATTCAAGCTTTATGCCTCCGGATCTCACTGTAATGGCCATATCTTGGGCAAACAAAAACCTTTTCAAGTGAAACGAAAAGTGTTCCATATAGAAATGAGTGCTCCAGGCGCAATGGAACAATCATCTCAGCCCATAAATATATGAAAATGACAAAAAATGGAGATGAAGCAACTCGGCTTCATGATCTCGATCTACAACAGGAGTGGGTCTTCAAACAAGCTCTGATTCCATGTTCAAAAACACAGGTATTCTAACAAAGGATGAACAACTTGAGTATCCACTCACATAACCATATCAAAGATCAACACACTGATGTTTTGACATGGTAAAACCCCTACGGGAAAACATCCACGGCCCCAACCAACACGACCACTTGGAGCAGTTTATTAATGCAAAAGAAAACGATTATAGAGAGATTTAACAAGAGAGTTTCTCACAATCAATCATCGGAAAATGACCCTCCATGCTCTTTAAATAGAGATTATGGACCAATTAGGTGCTAAGCCATGGATCAATGGTTGTTAATATCGAGGATATCACGAACCTTCAGATCAGTCTATGTTGGGAACATATCGTGACTATCAGATTTCCTAACTACAAATGCATAGTAAGAAATACACTTTTAGTTAACGACACATTAGACAAAATAGATCTTCACTAACTCCTAAGTATCTAAATATCCTAACACTTATTAGCATATGGTATTTCATTTTTTGAAATTTTTGACGCATTTTTCTTTTTGTATAAATTTGTAGAACTCTTTTGTAATTACTTATTCATGGATAAATTAACCTAGTTTATCCTTTAATAACTTTCAAAAGAATAGCTCTTGTTTTGTAATACATGGTCAAATTATGAAAGAATATAAATACAATAACTTTATTATTCCATTAAACATAAAAAAAAAAAAAGGACCACATTCATTGCATATAAAATAGGTATAAAAATAACCCATTAAGTAGTTTTCATTTTTAAAATGCCTAGGAGTGATAATTAACCCAGACTACATAATAGTGTTTTGATGATAACATTTTTGTATGATATTTGATTGGAGTGATTACACAATAGTGTTTTGATGATTCCAAAAAAATGATTGAAGGACATTTCTAGATATATTTATAGGCATTTAAAATAAAATAAATTAATATGTCAAATATGTTAAGAAACAATAAACTTAATTAATACATAATAGTGTTTTGATGATAATATTTTTGTATGATATTTGATTGGAGTGATTACACAATAGTGTTTTGATGATTCCAAAAAATGATTGAAGGACATTTCTAGATATATTTATAGGCATTTAAAATAAAATAAATTAATATGTCAAATATGTTAAGAAACACTAAACTTAATTAATATGTCAAATATGTTAAAAAAACAATTTACATGATACATTTCTTTAAAATTTCAATATTATATTAATAATTAACTTTTATGTACAACTCTTTCATCTAATTTTGGTTTGATGTGACTTTATAATAAGATGAAAGTATATTTATATACCTATATTTCATTGAAATAGGTTTTAAAAACAATTTTATTTATTATGTGAAATGTGTTGATAAATAGTTTACATGATAAAGTTGTTTACAATTTTCTGTTGGAACCAATAATTACTCTATGGGGGAGAAACTCTTTCATTTGATTTTGGATTAATATGATTTTAGTAGGAGATGAAATTATATTTATTGATCTATATCTAATAGAAATGGTTTTTAAAAAGAATTGAACTATATTGATGAATGCTCAAGGATGTATATTTTTAGTAGCATAGATTTGGGACAAACAATCACTATCTCATCCATAACTTTTTTATATGTTTATATGATATTAAAATGAAGTGATTCAAATTAGAAAATAAAATAAAATTTGAGGAATGGGTTTTTAAAATTTTTTCTTGTGGTTATTTGAATTATAATTTTCTGAATATGTTTTTATTTAATTTTTTAATTTAGAATGTTATGAAAAGAGTCAAAAATAATTTTTTAAGGAAGTGCAGGGTATGTGATTTCTATCTTTTTAGGAAAGTTAGGTAGTATTAAAACGATGTTAATTCTCTCTTTGAAGGCAGTAGTATAAATAGCCTTCCATGTTGAGGTTTTTCTAATGATGATTTACAAATGCAACCTATTATGAACTAAAAATTTTTCATAAATAGAAAAGTTGAGGTGTTTGTGGTTAGTTGAAACAAAATATTCAGAGAAAAATATACATAATATAGCTACAAAATGTAATTAAATAGATCAATATAGATGGAAATGTAGTTGCAAAAAGTACATAACATAATCTAGGTTAGAAAATAATACAATAACAATCCTATTGTTGATTTTTGTAGCTCAGGCAGGTATTGTCACATGACCCTAGGTGTTGGACATGTGGGAATCGTCATGGGCACCACATCACACTTTCTGTTTGGTGAAAACATCCTTGTATTTGAGTGGGGGATTCATGGGTTTGATGATGGGATTTGTGGCCTTGTGTTAGGGATTCACATCCATAAGGAAAGCCTAATTTGATGTTGACTTGTGGAGGGGATTCTATGTTGACCCATAGGACTTGTATATAAAGAAGAGAGGTCATTGTGACATTACATATCATGTAGATCATGTGTGGAGACATGGTGGAGCTAGCATAAGTGAGTCCACACTTGTGCTAGGAGGATTGGTGATCTTGGCAAAGGGAAAGTCTGCAAGGTAGTGAATCTAGCCCAAGAGAGAGAACCGGAGAAGGTCGCACGTGTGGAGTGATTGTTTTGTACTATACACGGTTTGTGGAAGGAGGAAGATGCATATATGCAGGTTGAAGACGAAAAAAATGGGTATAGTGTATACATGATTTGCAGTGGAGAAAACAATGTATGTCCATGGGTTTCCAGTTGATGAATTACATATATGAGTTTCTAGGAAAGTACATATCCATGCAGGTTGACAAGTGAAGTCAATAGGCCGTACAAGTGGTCTACAATAGATTCATGTGT
>SNQJ01S0077530.1:19019-55461 GCA_010110895.2 Picea sitchensis | reverse complement strand
AGTTACAATGTCACTTGTAGAAAGCCTCCCATCTAGGGTTTTTATGATAGCTGATATGAAAATTTTCAATTCTTTCATCTTTTTATCCACCTTCTTATCCATTTGATCCATATTCTTTTTCATTTGATCCATCTTATTTTCCATTTGATCCCTATTTTCATCCATCTTATTTTCCATTTGATCCTTATTTCCATTCATCTTTTTTTTTAATTGTTCCAATTGGTGAAAAATCTCTTCTCTTTCTTATATAGTAATCGTTGAACTCTCTAGAGGTTTAGTTGGTGAAGTGAATTTTGAAGCACCCTTTGGAGCCATGTGAAAAAATACTCTGCTTTTTCCTCTTTATCACAAATTATGGTTCTCCTTTAGGAGTGCACTCATTAGAAAATATTACATAGTCTTGAGGAAGAGGGAGTGTCATGTGCTATAACTCTCTGATATATGTGCAAGGTCCAACAATAGTAATTAACCCAATATCTTAGGGCCCTAACTAAGGAGGCTCAATCGTTTCCTTATCCTTACTAATCGACTACACAGGTACTAGAGAGTGGTCTCCTTGAGTGTTGTTCTTAGTGTACTATAGCAACAAGATGAATGATTAACTTATCTAAAGATAGTATCATGTATACCAAGGGGAATTCCTATATACCTAAAGGTACATGGAAGTGAGATTATGTATACAAGTATTGTCTTATGTGGTACTTGTAACGTAATCAACACCCAACTGAGCAACATTATATGCAGAATACACATTAAAACATGATATTTTCTGCTTATTAATTTCCTGTAGCTTACCAAATACAAATCACACACAATTAAACCATTGGACTGATACCACAGTTCTAAGTGCATATAACATCATATATTAAACATGAATTCAACTTTTCAAGTAAACAACAAATGAACAACATTAATATAAACCACTTACACAACAAAATAACATATGAACATAATAGAAACACTTATCTATCAATGATTAACCAATTGGCTACAAATGAAGGATGAAACTCCCATCCATAGGCATCGTTGTTTGTTTTCCCTCAACAACAAGCCACCCCTGAGTTGAGGCTACAAGTCCACAATGAGATCTATCCCTCTAGATATCCTGTCTCCATAAATAGCATCCCAAAACCTAGGTTCCTCTCTATTTAACACAACCTACACAACCCAAAGAATGGGATCCCCATTCACTGCACACAGTCCCTTGGGCCTTCCCACTTTCCTCCAGGGCTCCAATGAATCTAATTGATCAAGAATCCTCCCATCTACTCTAGGAGTGCTCACAACAACCCTCGCTAGGCTCTTGAGTCATTTTCTTAACACAAAAATACTTCACAGGCTTACAACCTGATTTATAGGCACACATGCCTCTTTCTCAACATAAAACATATCCCAACAATGTATTCCTTCAAGCCCAACCTGGTTGGTTCTCTTCCCATCACTCATATCCTCTCTTGCTATCCAAAACCTGCATGTAAAAATTTATCCCTATGAAAAAACGTGTATGTCCAAAATCTTCCCCCTTGTTCATACAAATTTCCTCCCTTTTCTTGCTCGCTTGACTTGACTTACACTCTTCCCCAAGATGATTGTACTAATGCCCATGATATCCAATAACTCTAGGATATGACTTCTCACACCCACCCTCTTACATGAGTTTCATGAATGGCTTTAGGAACACTCAACAACAAATAGAAAGCTTACACAATGCTAATAATAATTCGGGAATGTGGGTTGGATTAATACCCATGATTAATTCCCCATTGGACCCTTCTCTCTTGTGGAATTTAATTATTTTAATGCTCATAACATACAATTTGGCCCCGACCATATTAAAATCAACACGCGCTATTTTCCACAACACATCAGCTCACCAGCGTAATTCATAGTTATAAAATTACATTATGATTCATGGGGATTAAAACCGGGGATGTTACATTCCCCTCCCCCTTGTTTTTTCACTGTCCTCTGTGCACAACACCCTACAAATGTACATTCATTTTACAATTTTAGCTCTCAGACCATTAATCAATCATATAGGCTCTATTATTGCACAATCTGTACTTTCCCAAAGACCAATGCAAGTGGATACAAGATTGATGTAACAAGGGGTGACCTATCACTATCACCTTAACAATAAACCCCTTTCCATTTAGGGATATATCAAGATTACCCCAGGGGAGACGTCCCTAGTGACCTAAAGGGATGATAAGTAAGGAAATGATGCAAGAAAATCCCCCTCTCACTGGTCACTCAACTTAGAAGGTTCTTATGGCCTTCAAGAGATGAAGAAAATGGTAAAATGAAGTGTACCTACATAGAACAAGACAACAAGAAAATATAGCAACTTGCAAGTAAATAGATATGATGTTAGTGCTTCTTAAGACCATAAACCTTCAAAAAGTAAGCTAGTTGATATGAATTTGCAACAATGCAACATTTTATAACAACAATTAATATTTTATAACAACCACAAGAATTATGCCTTGAAATTGTTTGAAGAAGACAAGAAATAATATCTCTACCCTAGAAGAATGATAATAAGTTGTCACAAGCAAATTTGGAAATGTCTAGCTAGCATACTATGTCACTTTTGCAGAGAATTTTCTGCAGTTAGATGGTTGTAGCAATATTTTTCAACAACAATAAATTCTAGTGGTCAAAAGTGCAAGAGAATACCATGCAAACTCAACACTTACCTAGTAGATTGACTGGCAATTGCCACTATTGAATTCCTGATGGGATAAGTGTGAGTTATGTAGTTGGATGCGGAAATTTAGCACGAATTAGTATGGTTGTAGCAATGTTTTTCAATAGCAGCAAGTAGCTAAGGAGTTAGTCTAGTTTGAGGTTAGCAAATTTTAGTAAAAGCTTCAAGGATAAAGGTTGGAGTGTTTGTTTGAACAATCATCCACTATAATGAGTAGACTAGTGCCTTTTAGGGTTTATGGAGTCAAAATAGCAGCAACACTTGGAGCAAAGTAGCACTGATAATACTTTGTCAAAGGAAAAGGGATGAATGGATGAGGTGTTGGCTACCTAAGGCCTCAATCATCCAATTCCTAGGGAGAAATTTTCTAGAAAGTAAGGGATCTTAGGCCCTAGTGAATTTTCCCTTCTTTAGACTATTGAAAGAAAATAATGCAATAGGCAAGTAGAGTAACACTACTAGAGAGCTAGAACTTTAGGGCTCTAGTAGTTACTTCTTATGCAAGGTGCAATTCATAAGTTTAAACAAGTGGAAAACTATAGAGAGAAATAAGTAACTTATGTTTCTCTCCTAGGTTTTAAGCAAGCAATTTCATAATCTTTAACATGAACCAAGTAAAATTTACCACAAGCATTCATTACATAAACAAATTGCATATTTTCTACTTACTTCACCAAGAATAATCAAGCCAAACCCTAGTTGAAGATGTTCCACAATGACAAATAGCCAAAATACACCAAAAAATGCCTCCAAGATAGTGTTACGAAAATCGTATCGGCGAAAAAATCGTCGGGGTCCAGAAAACATTGTTTCGTATTTATCACCAAAACATCGACAATATATTGGAAAACTCAAAAGAATACAAAAATATTCATTTTTTTTAATTTTTTGAAACATTTAAAGCAACAATAGCATCAAATAGACAAATTGCCACACATATATGGAAAGAAAACTGATATATAAGATATATAAGATGTCTAGTGATACATCACACATAAAAAATAAATCATGTCCTGAATCTTGATTCCTGAGTCATCAAAAAATATAATAAATGTATCTCATGATCGTCATCATGAATCATGAGTCATCTACAATGAAATCAAGTAAATAAACTATTGATTCCCTCTACCCCTTTTACATGCAAAGGTAATCGTTGCAGAAAGTGATTTTCCTCTAGCACTAGGAGTAGGTGCCCTTGAGGCATGTCCACATCATACTAGAGTCAAACGTCCTCTATAAGAACTAGAAGACCCTCGAGACAGATGTCCCCTAGAAGAAGGTAGAGGAGGTAGACTGCTAGTGCTACCACTTGGCCTATCTCCCTTTGACTGTAACTGTGGCTCTGCTGGTGGAACACTTGCAGACTCGGTGTGAAATTGAATATCCTCTGGAACATCCTGATCCAATTCCTCAGAGATACCATGATCATCACCACTATCCTCTAGCCAATCAAGGGCGATCTCAATAATAGGTTCCTCAACCCCCACCCTCCATGCAATAGTGGTGTCAATCCTATCCAGTGAAATGCCCTTCACATCAATTTTTCTCTCAAGATGCTTCACCCACAACCTGAGATTGTAGTAGACATAGAACAAATCATTAAGGTGTGGGGTATCAAACCTGTAAGAGGATCATAAATTAATTTTTTAGAATGTAAAGGATCATAAAATTTAAATGACAATTTAATAATTTATATTTTTATAATGAGTTTGAAATTTCATTTGAAATTCTCTGATCCGGATTTATGTAGGAACACAATGAAATACAAAAATACACATAAATGCAGAGATGCAGTGGAAATAAGACTTCATTTCATTAAATAAATGCAGATGTTGAAATAAGACTTCGTTTCATTAATAACATATGACTGAAATATGCTTATAGAATGGAAATAAACTAGCTAAAGCGCTGGTAGCTTATCTCTGAAAGATGTGGCTGCCAATGCAGATCCATGAGATGATCATTACAATGGAGGCTATAGAGGCCTTTTTACAATACGACGAGAATGCCAAAAGTCATAGACATCCAAAAACCCAACCCTAGGATAGCGCCAAAAGTCATGTGGGCTCCCGCTTGGGTAAGTTAGTACATCAATCCGTCGTAACTTTGCATACGATCTCCGCTTTAGTGTGTGATAGCTCGCTGGAAAGGTGTCATCATCAAGGATCCACTTTGGGGCTCAATCATGCATTTGATATAATTGAGAACCTCTATCTCAAAAACCTTCATTTAGGCCCCAAAATGGCCCCGAAAGTTAGTAAAAACTCGCTAAAAATAGGGGCAGTAAATTGCCAAATTGCCAGAAAATAGTTTTGAGCTGCCGGTGCTAATCCACCTCGATCAATCCTCCTCCTAGGAAGCAATAACAATGGTTCCCATTGTGTTGAGTTCCTCCACATGAGGAAACTTCTGCTGAATCCCAGTTCCTTGGTGAGCCATTTTTCGGCAGGAAGGAGTTGGCCCGCTTTGACAAATCGATATAGCGCACCCTTTGTTTCGGTGCTTTGATTCATGTATCTTACGATCCGACCAGTTCCCGCTTGTTCCATGCAACCGGATTTAACTCTCGCTGGTGGAGTTGTTCCGAAGTGTCAGATGTGTCTAGTAGAGGTGGAGAATATGGGTGAAGGATCTCCACATTAAATACTAGATGCAAACCAAGGAAAGGTGGAGTGTTGAGCTCAAAGGAATTTTCCCCTACAACCCTGGTGAGGGTGTACGACCCACATCGGAGCGGACGAAGCTTGTGGTATCCGCCGAGGTCTCTTTGCAAATGCAGCCACACTTTACCGCCCACTTGGAAGTTGTGTGGAACACGATGTTGATCGCGTCGTTGTTTGTACTTTTAGCATTGGCTCTGCCTGATGTCAAGGAACCGCGCATGGATGTGTTGAATGCTCAATGAAGTTGTTTTCCTAATCCGCCTCAGACTGGACATGAATTGAATCTTCCTGAGTAGCCACAAAATGGCATGGCTATGTCAATGGACAGAGTGGAATCCAGCGCTTCCACTTGAAAAGGGGCCGTGGGCGACGAGCCATGAAGAGCCCGGGTTGTAGCTGTGGTTGTACATAGGGGAGGATCTCATCCCATGTATGGATGTTGAATTGTACATGCACAAATGTAGCGATCATCCGGTTGACGACCTAAGTTTGGCCATCAGTTTCCAGGATGGAAAGTCAGGACCGTGAGCTTGGTGTCCAGCATCGAACAGAGGCCGGACCAAAATGTACCGAGGAACCATCATTCCGATCTCAGATGATAGACCGTGGGATCCTAAAGTGTACCCACACTCGCTCAAAGAAGAGTTTAGCATTGGTTTCGCTAATTTCTTTGCAGGCCATCATAATGGACATCTGAGAATCGCCCCATCATCACAAAAAAAAAAACATAGTCATTGCCATGCTTAGTAGAAGGAAGGTCTCGGCTACGTAATCCATAGAGATGGATTCCTAAGGTCGACCGGGGGTAGGGCGTGGAGTATAGAGGCCCTGTTTCTTGATGGTCGGTTTGGCAATGATGCAAGCAAAGGCGGTGATTCTGATGTACTTCCCACATCTTGTCGAAGGTTCGACCAAAAGAAATACTTTTGCGCATCGCCACGGTTTTCTCGACCAAATGACCAACGACTGACCGTAGCGCCCAAATAATCTTGCATGATCATTGAAGGAACACAAAGGTGTCCCAAGTGACAAAGCGAGGCATCCTGGAGGTGAAAATTAAGAACTTTCTTACACTCCAAGAGAGTATTGTATTTGTGGCTGAATTCTAGATCACTCTTGTACAGAAGCAACCAATCAAAAGTCTCATGCCCAAAAGAGTTAATAACTGTGGTTAGCACCACAACCAAAGGCCGACTGAGGTAGTCTGCAACACAATTTATGCTACTTTTCTTGTATTGAATGTTCAAGTGGAATTGTTTGAAGTACATGAACCACTTCTGATGTTGGTCATTATGCAACTTCCCCTATATTTGTATTAACTGCAAAGGCTTGAGATCAGTGTGTATGATCATCTCCTTCCCAGAATGTAATGCTTCCATTGCCGACAAGCCTCGGCATTAATGGAATACATTTCTTTGTCATAAGTGGGATACCGGACTGTGTTAGAAAGTACCCCACCGCGGATATGCCACCGGATGCCTGGCGTTGAAGGACCGCCCCCACATAGTCAGAGGCATCCGCCTCGATCTCAAATGGTTGTTGCAAGTCTGGTAGTGAGCACTGGTGCAGAGAAGAGGCTGCATATCCCCCGACGCTTCTTCGCGAGATCTCCTGCACTAAAAGAATTTTTCTGTTCTCCCTTGGTGACTTGACTCATGGGCTAAGTTATATGAGAGAGAATTTGCAACACAAACTCATGAAATTCGGGCAAGACCAGTGCCACTTTGCGCTCATAGGGTGCTGGGGCTGGCTGCACTCAATGACTTGAATCTTGTTGGATCCACATGCACTCTAATCATCAATACCGTATCCCGTGACACTCAACCTGGCGCCAAAGTGCATTTCTCCAAATTGCTAACAATAACTGTGTTGCTGCAGTGTTTATAATCGCCTGGATATGGAAAATTCCAAGTCTCAAATAGCGACCATTGTCATCCAAGTACACCACTACAAAATGAGTTGGTGAATGGCCGCAAGATGTCGCCCATTAGCCTCATGAAGGTTGCAGGTGCATTCATCAACCAGTAATACGACCGCCAACCATTCGAAAAGGCCCTCCTTGGATTTGAATGCATTCTTCCACACATCGGATGATTTGATTGGTACCCCTGATACCGACTTCAAGTCAATCTTGCTGGAATATTTTGCCCCCTTGAGTTGTTCTAGAAGGTCATCAATCCATGGATCGGGTACCTATTCGGACGTTGATCTTGTTCAAGCGTCTGTTGGTCAATGCGTATTCCCTAAGTCCCATCCTTCTTTTTACACCAATACGACGGGGTTCTACTGTAAGGCGAGAGCTTTCCGCCAGAGGACCTTCTCGCACAATCCGCCAGTTCCCTTGATTTCATCATTCTCCGTGACAGAGCCGGTAGATGGGTCCATTGGGCAACAACACACCTGGGGTCAAATCGATGGGTGCTTGACCGGCATAGGTAATTCCCCGAGCAGCATGCCCCGTGATCTCCAATGAACTTATCCATCTATTTTTCGCAGGGGCTCTTGTTCGAGTAGTCATGGCCAGCTTCTCTTTCCCCCTGGTATGGATCATCGAAAACAAATTTCGTTTAGAAATGAGCTAATCGCGACTGCTGGTGAACCAAAGAGATGGTGGTAGGTGTTGCTATCTCCGGTATCCTGTAAACTTATTGCCCAAAGTGATAATAACAAAACGAGGCTCAGAGTCATACACAACATGTCGCCTTCCCTACAAGTACGGTTTCCAATAATATACCTAAACATCAAGAGGAGCAATGTCGTCACATAATACCATCCGTAGCGTTTGATGAGGGTAGCATACGTCGACCGACGCCGGAGGTCCCGTCCTTTGGTAAATCCACCCGATGGTAAAGTATGGTGGGTGATGTGTGGTCGGCAAAGACCAGTCCCGCCACGACTTCATCGAGATGAGTTCTTCCGCCCCACCGCTCACAATGAATTGCAACGGAACCCTTTTACCCACATCTTGGAATGGAAGGTACGCCTGCTCTCTGGATCTTCTGGTTCCTCCTTCTGGATCTTTGTGGTGGTAACGGTGGCGTTGGGCTCTGCATCGGTAATCTGCTTCCCCCTATCATTCTCTTTGTCAGGTTCTGATTCAAAGTTATAGCATGCGTCTGATTCAGAAGCCTTCAATTCGGCTACCATTGACTGCTTGGTTTGACACTCACTTGTGTTGTGAGGGAGCTCTTATGGAACTCACACCACTTTTGCCCGTCCTTTTTGGCTTCGCGGGTGTTGTTATTGCCGGGCTTGGCGGTTGTCCCGGCTTCCCACCTTGCCGGTATCCCTTTGTTTTAAGGTTGGGGAGTACCTAAGCTTCCGCTTTCAGACCCAAAGTCTCGCTTCTTCTGTTTGAACTTCTGCTCAATCTTGGCAGCATATTTGTACACCACACCAAGCGAGGAGATGTACAGGAACTCCATTTCCTCCTGAAAGTACCGCGTAATAACCACGCACTTTTAACACCAAATGTTTCTCTTAATCTTTGATACCCAACTTTGTGTAGGGTATGAAACAGATTTGTCATCCCATGCACATCTTGATCCCTTTGTTGCCGCGAACGAATCCATTGTATGTATTTGTCCCTACTCCCCAATGGATAATATTATTGTTCCTGATGCTCTCGAAAGAATTCCATTCCAAGTAGTGGGCCGAGAACAAAGAGGCTCCTCCCTCGCCCTCTTGCTCCAAATAGGTTTCCCACCAGTCCCGGTTGGGGTGGCTTTTAGGAGTGAGAAAATAATCTTTTCTAGACCGAAAGTCATGAACCGAGAAATATCCTCCTTTCTAAATGATTCAACCATCTATCTACGACCGATCTATTTGGCCGCCACAAATATGGGAATGTCAAAGCATTTGTACCTAAAAGGAGTGGCACCTCCAGAGTGGCTTCTGGATGTCGTGATGCACCTCAGCTCGAACTCTGTTGAAGAATCCGGGCAAAGTTGTCCATCATCATCGTTCCTTTTTTTTCTTCAAGGGCCTCCTCGAGCAGTCATTTTGATAGATCTCCTACTCCCTCATATTTAATTTCTTCCCCCATGGGCGGTCGCGGGGTTTGTAGGTTGATCTGTGTTGTCTAAATCCAGACGAGCTCCCCAACTCCTATACCCGATCTCATTGTAATATGGAAAGAAGGATCAGGAATGAAGGAGACCGCTTCCGATACCACTAACTGATTTATGTAGGAACAAAATGAAATACATAAATACACATAAACACAGAGATGCAACGGAAATAAGACTCATTCTATTAATAACAAATGATTGAAATATGCTTTTTGGCAGATTTAATGGGAAAACAAACGCTAGGCAATCGTAGCTATCTCTCGAAGAGATGTATGCTACTCGCGATCCGTGATGATCATTACAATGAGGATCTAGAGGCATTTTTACAATAGACGAGAATGCCAAAATTAATAGACATCCAAAAACCTAACCCTAGTAGATGAAGCACTAAAAAGTCATGTGGGCCCCATTTGGGTGGGTACATCAACTTCCTGGTCGTAACGTTTTGCATACGATCTCCGCTTTAGGTGTGTGATAGCTCAGTTGGAAAGGTATCACAAGGAGATTCATTTTGTGGCTCAATTAATTTTGACTATGATTGAGAAACTCAATCTCAAAATCCTTCATTTAGGCCCTCAAAATGGCCCCGGAAGTTAAAAAAAAAAAAAAACCTGCTAAAATAGTGTGCCAAAATTGCCGGTAAAAACCGCTTTTGAGCTAGTTGGAAAATGTGGTGTGGCCACCGATATCCACCTGGATCATTCTCTAACCTGATGCACTTTTTGGTGTGTATTTTTTCAAATACACTCCAATTGTGTTCACAACCAGAAGAGCTACATGTCTGGATAAACACTTGAATTTCCATCTTTTGTAGAATAGGTACCTTTGCGCCATAGTTTTCCCACCAAGTATCTACAACGAATTAGAGAAAGTTGAAACATAAGAGAAGACAAATTGAAATTTGAAAAATGAATTTTGAAACTTAAAAGTTAAAACAAGGTGAAGCTTACTTAGCATTATGTTCTTCCTGTCATTTATGGCCATCTCAAACCCAAATAAGCCAATGGACCTCTTATAGAGTTCAAACTCTTGGGAAATCTCTAATCGGTCATTTTCACTTGGAACCATCCTCTAGACACACTCAAAGAAGACATACATAACCTCTGAATCCAAATTGAAGCCATAGATGTAAGAGAATGCAGGGTTGAGGTATAACCCTGCAGCATGAATGGGGTGATGGAGTGTGTTGTTCCATATGTCATCAATGACCATCCATATCAATTCTTTTCTCTCATGCCCTTGATCCCCCTTGTCCACATAATAATCATGAATGGACTCTTTGGCCCTATCCATGGCCTCATAGGTATCCCACTGGGCTTGTCCCCGTCGACTAAGAGAAGAACCTTTACGAAAGGTTCACTGATGGTACACACCTCATTCACCACATCCCAAAAGATGTCATGGTATGCAAATATCCTGATAATGGATTTCCCCTCTTGTTTATTTCTAAATGATAAATCACACCACTCAGGTGAAAGGAACATTGCCTACAATTCCGACCTAGAATTCAAAAGAGTCCGGAGAGAAATAAAACTAGTGGCAAAGTGTGTGATGGTAGGATGCACCAACTCTTTGTCACTTGTGAATTGTCTCATCAAGCTAAGTACAAAAGCATGATTGTATATGAATTTTTTGATGCTCCTCACTGAATCAATGACATCCTTGATCCAATAAATATTTCCCATATCCTCTAACATCAAGTCAAGACAATGAGTGGCACAAGGAGTCCAAAATAGTGTATGATACTTGAACATAAGAATCCTACCAGAAGCCACATAATTTGCAACATTGTCCGTTATGACTTGGACAACATGTTGCAGACCTACCTCTTGGATGAACCCATCCAACAAGTCACAAAGTAATGTAGCATACTTGACATGTGCATATGCATCCACAAATTTCAAAAACATTGTCCCCCTAGGACAATGAACCAATAAATTGAGAAGGGTCCTACCCTTCCCATCAGTCCAACCATATGACATCACCATGCATGCTGTGAACTACCATGAATCTCGAAGCTCCTGCAACCTCTGAGTGTAATTAGACTTTTCATTTTGAAGGATGGGCCTTCTCAACTCCTCATAAGTGGGGGGATTATACCTTGGGACAATAATACTAGCAACCTCAAACATGGACACATAGAATGGGTTCCTGACAAAATTGAATGGAATATCACTCCATAGAAGGCATCTACCCACAAGTTTGTCTGCTTCTTCTTTCTCTTTTTTTTTCAACATGGACTTGATAGACGGTTGTGCACCGGGTGTGGATCTTGGCATAAACCATGGTGATGTTTTTGTAGGCATTACAGACTTTGATGAGTGGATCTCACTAGACTCCACTCCCATTTCCCCAAGAGTGTGTGTGCTTGTCCTTGACTTGGATCTTGAAGCCATTTCTTTTTTCTTAGCTTCTGCGTACTTTTTGTTTTCTGCATTCTCTTCAAGTGATTTTGTGGCCTTCACAACAAGTTCTGCGCTTGAAATGGGACAAATCTCCACCTCATTCCCTGGAATTTTCGCAAGGTGGTATTTTAGCCTATATACCCCACCGCTCATTTCCCCCCCACATAGCTTGCATGAGAGATGTTTTCGATTCCCTGGAGTAGCAAGCTCACCATAATCTGAGAATGGATTCAATACCTTTGGCATATTTAATATGGAAAATTATGAAGCTAGGGAAAAAAATCGTTTTTTAGCATGTGTTATTGATGAAAAAATAAAAATTTAAAAATCAGAGATAAATCAATTATGTATCTAGCATTCAAACTTGGTTTTGAACCGAAAATAGACACACAATTTTTTAAACTAATTTACATCGACCTAGGGTAGGAAAATCCCAAAAACGTTTTTGGGCATACATGGCAAGAAAGAAAATCACATAATAGTGGGAAAAAATGGTTTTTGATTCATCAAAAATCTATTTTGAAGATGTAAAACTCATTGCCACTGAAAACCTATGAAAATCTATGGTGGAAAACTGAAAAATAATGGGCAAATTTTTTCACTTACCTCCAAATGCAAAAACTATGAAATGGACTAAAAATTCCAATGCCAAATCCACAAATCTAAACCTTGAATCCACAAAATCCCAATGGAAAACTCTTCTGTGGCTAGTTGAATGGCTTGGCTCTCCTCCTTGGCTAAATGCAAAAATAAAAGTAAAAAACCCCCTCAGAGTCTTAAACCACTGAATTTTTGCGAGGGCGAGTTTTTCCCATCGACTCGCGATTTTTCCGATTTTTTCCCAAAAAATCACCCAATTGTTTTTGCAATTTTTTAAGAAAAAATCGTTTTGGAGTTGAAATCGCGATTTGTTGCAATTTTGGCGATTTTTTTAACGATTTTTGTAAGAGATATCCAAGAAGTTTCACACTAGTTAGTTCAACCAATAACCCCTAAAGAGAACTGAATTTCAGACCACACCATTTGTGTGATGAGTAGTGATAAACAAATGAGAGTATTTTCTCTCTATTTATACAATATCAATGACCTTTAATTAAAATTAGGTCATAAAAAGGCCGACCTCGCCCAATTACATCAAAAATCCAGTTTTTACATAAATGAAAGTAATTAACCCTTGAAATCATTTCCAAGGGTGATGCCATGCTCTTCTAGGGTGACGTTGAACTCCCACGGTGGAACGTTGGGCCTCATATGCAGAACGTTTGGCCTCTAAAGGCCTTGGATGATGCCACACATGCTAACAAGCACATAACTTCCCTCATAAATTCAAACCCTAGCTCTTGATGACGTCCAGGGTCATAATGATGACATCATGGGCTCTCAAGGATCAACGTCCGGGTGGAAGAGAAATATCCCCCTGGGTCTAAGTCTTCTAGAGTGTCTCTGAGGGAAATGCCCTTCTTTCTTCTTGGTGCAAGTATCTGATGTCTCTCTACCCCTGGTTGGGATCACAACATCCATATGTGGGTTTTCAGCCCCATGGAGGTTTGAGCTAATCATTCCCCCACTTGTACTTGTCCACCAGGAAAAGTCCTACAACAACAAGTACGCCCTCCAGGGGTTCATAAGTCACAAGGATCATAGAAACGCCAATCACATCTAATAATCAAATTACCCAAACATGTGCATCAAACCCCCTTTTACCTAGACACATGTTCAAAGACGTTATGTAGTTTAACAAGTCAGGTTTGGAGAAGGCCTCAGGGTGTCATATTGGGCTAATCCTCCTTAATTTTTGGGTGTTTCTGAGGTGAGAATCAATATAGGTCATGTAAGTGTGTGTGAGGTGGCGTGGGGGGAAGTGTTTGGGCATGGGGTGCAGTGATAACAGGGAAATGTAGATCTTACCTGCGGGTTCATTTATAGAAGGAGAAATGCACCTTGTCATAGATGTCATTCTTTCCTATCCCATTCAAATCCTTTTATTCTTAGTTTTATTGCTCTTTATATTTTTCTTTTATGCTTCAAGGGAATAGCTAAGGGACATTGTCCTGGCTTGGTGACCAAAGGTGACAACGTTACCCACAAGCATTTCGTGAAGATGAAAAAGTTGGCTCAAGATGAGACCCCTTTTCTCTTGGCTATGCCACCAAGAGCCACTATCCTGGTTTGGTGACTAGATAGATGGTAGTGTTGTTGATTAATTGGGTTGGTTTTCATTGATGTCAACCCTTGAAGAAAGTCCAGTAGTGAATTGCAGTAGCACAAAGGTTTGGGTAATGGACCCAAGTTTGTTTAATGGATAATGGTATGAGTTTTGATATATTTGCAGGTAAGACTATTCTAGATGGATAGTACATGTCATGCCATTTCCATTGGTATGTGGAACGTCTGGAACGTCACATAACTCCTCATGGTTAGAGAGTTATGGCCATATGAAGTTGGAGAACCCTCATGAGTAATCTAGAAGCCCCAAAAGGTCAAAATAGTCAAAGTGTTTGCAAAAGAAATTATTTAGATAATAAAGTTAATGGAGAACTCCCTAAAATAAGGAAAGTGGGATACTACATGAAAGTATAAATAAGAGGCAAGGCTCTCTCATTTAATCACACTTAAATCTATTGAATATCATTGAATATCTATGTTGTGAAAGGTTATTTGGGCATGTATTATTGATAGAGAAAAATGCGGCAGGAAAAATGCGACAGAAAAATCGTGGTGGATAAATTGCAGCAAAAAAAGTGTGGTAGAAAAAGTGCGGCAGAAAAAGCGCAGCAGAAAAATCATGGCAGGAAGAGTGCGCAAAAAAAGTGCGGTAGAAAAATCGTGGCAACAACATGGTTGGGGTTTATTTATGAGAGATATGACACATCTTGTTTGAGGTATGTTTTGTGAGCTAGGGTTTAGCTCTTGAGATGGTATTGGATGTTCAGTCTTGCTGCATATATTAGATTTGTTGAAGGATACAGTTGGTGTTTTGTTGTTGGTATTTTTCATATGGGTATTGGTCTTTTGGTTGTGATGTGTTGTTGAAGTTGTTGGTTTATCTTGAGGCTACATAACAATGAGTTTGTGGCACATGGTTTGATGTAAGGGTTTATGGTATTTGGTTTATGGATATACTGATGAATTTTTGATGGTTATATTTGTGTATGTCTTTGGTATATGGTTGAGGTACATGTTGGGCACATGGTTGAGACAAGTATTTGATGAGTTGGCACATACATGAAGTGTGTAGTTGATGATGTTGGTACATCTTGATGAATCATAGTTGATGTGCAGTTGATGCATGGCACATGTTGGTTAAGGTTATTGGTACAAGTTGTTTGGTACAGGTTGATTGGTACAGGTTGTTACGAGTTATTGGTACAGGTTGACAGTGGCAGTGGTTGATTCAGTGATAGTGACAGGTTGTCTACATTTGACATTTATATTTCAGGGTGATTGGATGGGGAAATGACATGTGGTTGTAGCCTCCTTCTGGTTGTAGCCAGAGAATTGGGGAGTTGGAGCTTCCCTCAGGTTGTAGTCTGAGAAACTAGGAGGTTGGAGCCTCCTTCCAGTTCCAACTGGAAAACAAAGGAAGTCAGTGCTTTCAATGAATGTAATTCTTCAAGACATATAAGAAAAAACATTTCATGGTTTTCTCCCGCTTTGGGTTTCCACATAAAAACACTGGTGTATTGTGTATGTGTATGATTGCTCATGTGTTCATTGTTTATTTACTCTGCAAATATTGGATGATAATGCTACACTGATATAACACTTGCATTATATGGTTAAAAATGATTCTATTTCTCTATTACTAATTCACACACCCTCTCAGTAATCCAACAATTGGTATCAGAGCAGGTTCCTTCAAAAATCAATTTAACCACTGAAAGGTAGATCATGGAGAGAAACAACATGTATAAAAATGAAATACCACAGTTTTATGGACACAAGTATGCATTTTGTAGTAGAAGGATGAAAACATATATACAGACACAGGGATTTGAAATTTGACAATCAGTTGTAGATGGATACAAAGAACCAACAGTTCCACCAAAAAATAAAAGAAAAATAAAACTCAGGCACAATAATTCCAAAGCCACAAATGCACTTCTGAATGGTCTTTGTGAATCGGTTTACACCAAATTTATACATTGTAAATCCACTAAAGATATTTGGGATAAGCTTCAAAATATTTATGAAGGATATTCAAAAGTCAAAGCAACAAAGCTTCAAACTTGCAGATGTCAATTCAAACAACTAAAGATGAAGGAAGATGAGAATATTGCAGCTTACTTCTTACGATTCGATGAAACAGTAAATGCAATCATAGGATTGAGAGAAGAAATTAAAGAATCTATAATTGTTCAAAAGGCACTAAGATCTCTCCCTATGACATTTGATCCTAAAATATAAGCACTAGAAGAAAGAGCAGATCTAGACTCAATAAGCATGGACGGACTACATGGAATCTTCACAGCATATGAAATGAGAACTGAACAAGAAAATCCAAATATAAAAGAAGAAGTTTTCAAGGCATCCAAAAGGTCAAAGCAAAAGGGAAAGAAAAAGGAAAAAGAACATAGCAACAACAGTGACATCTCGGAAGATGATGAAGAAATGACCAACTTTGTAAGAAGATTGAACAAGGGAACCAATGATAGATATAAAGGTAAGTTTCATTTGATTTATTTTAATTGTGATGTCCTCATAAGAAAAATAAGAGGAATGATAAAGATTACTTAAATAGCAAACAAACATATAAAGACAAAGGAACCACAAAGAAAATTTTCAAGAAAAGCTTATGCACCAAAGAAGACATCTCATCATCAGATGAAGATGAAGTCAATGACAGTGAGATAGAAACAATTGTATTCATGGCAGTAGAATATTCTGACAAAGAAGACACCGAAGAAGAATATGAAGAGGCCGAAGAATAATATGAAGAGGCAGAAGTTGACTACCGAGAATAATTGTTGTGTGTCATAGAAGTTATAAGAAGAGAAAAGAGGAAAAACAAGAAGCTACAAGAAGAAATAGACAAGAAGGAAGACACTCAGGAACTAGAACAAATGATAAAAAAATTTGAAGGTTCAAATAGAAGAAGATAAAAGAGTTGAAGAAGCACTCAAAGAACAACTAGAAGAAAGAGACAGGATCATTGGAAATTTGGAAGTAGAGATTGTCACATTAAGAAAGGATATTCAAAAGAAAAGTATGCAGAACAACTCAAAATTTTTGGATGACATTATCAACAGTCAAAAACCTCATCATGACAAGTTCGGACTTGGATACAATAAGACAAAAAATGGATCAAGCTTCAAAACAATGGAGCAAGAAACATATCTAAAAAGCTATGCAGAAACAATCAAAGGGGATATGAAGATCTACAAGGAAGATTATAGGGACACTCCTCCATCGAGAAGATTCAGATTGCAAAATCAACAATCGATAGATAGTCCTCAGAAAGAAGAAGGATTCATAAAAGCAACTCCTTTCATAAGATATTCAAATCCTAGGTATCAAAATATCTTTTTTGGTTTATGTTATGCATGTAATAATTTTGGACATAAAGCTATGAATTGCAGAGCTAACATCAGGAACATAAACAACTTTGAAAGTCATACACAAAAGGGTTATCCAAGAAGGCTTAGTGAAACATAGAGAAAAAGTTACAACAAGTTTGAATCATTGAGCACTGAACTGGAATGATACAAGTGTAACAACTTTGGACACATGGCCAAATATTGCAGAATGATAGTTCATCCTAGAGAACTACAACAAAACAACAACAGTCACATACAAGAACCTCAAAAGAGAGCATGGATAAGAAAGAAGAATGAGTATAGCAATGAAGAATGATCACTCTCTCTACAAGCTAAGCAAAAGAAACATGGTTGGTATGTTGAAAGTGGTTGTCCAAAACACATGATAGGTGATAAAGACATGTTTCTTACATTAAGAAAGGAAAGAGATGGATCAGTCTCCTTCAGAAATGTTGATTCAACTTAAATCATTGGAAAAGACAATCATAATTGGAAACAAGAATACCAAGGAAGAAAATGTTCTACTAGTAGAAGATATGAAACATAATCTTCTAAGTGCAAGTCAAATGTGTGACCAAGGTCATAAATTTACTTTCGATTCACAAAAGTGAAAGATAAGAAAATAAGGTTCATGAAAATTGATTGGAACAACTGCAAGAACTTCAAGCAACATATATGTACTAAGTGAAATTGGAAATGAAAAGTGTTGTCTAGGAAAAGAAGATGAAATTTGGCTATGGTACAGAAGAATGGGTCACATACACTTTGATAAACTTGTCAAAGGAAACAAAAAGGAAGCAGTTAGAGAAACTCCCTAGATTACGAAACCAACCAACACTTTATGCAAGCATTGTCAACAAGGAAAGAAAACAAAGACCAGGTTTAATCAAAATAATATTCAACAACAACACCACTGGAAATTGTGCATACCGATCTAGTTGGACCAACTACAACAAAGGGTTTGAAAGGTGAGAAATACTTTATGTTATTAGTTTATGATTATACAAGAATGACTGCAGTTTTCTTTCTTAGAAATAAGTCAGAAGCTTTTGAAAATTTCAAGGCCTACAAGGAAATGGTTGAAAATGAAATGGATTCAAAAATCAAATGTTTGAGAGCTGATAATGGAGAAGAGTTCACTTCAAAGGAATTTATGGACTACTGCAACATGCATGGAATAAAAAAACAATTCTTTGTTGCTAGGACATCTCAACATAATGGAGTTGTTGAAAGAAAGAACAAGATAGTACAAGAAATGGATCGAACAATGTTAATGGATTCCAAATTGACAGATATCTTTTGGACACATGCAATGCATACAATGGTTCACATTTAAAAGAGAGTGATGCTCAGAAACAACATTGACAAAACTCCCTACAAGCTATGGAAAGGAAGACCAACAAATGTGAAGTAATTTAGAGTATTTGGAAGCAAATGCTATATCAAAAGAGAAGATGGCAGAATGGGAAAGTTTGACTATCATGTGGACAAAGGAGTACTTGTTGGTTACTCAAGTACAAGGAAAGCATACAAGTTTTACAATTTGAGGTTGAACAAAGTTGTGGAAAGCATCAATGTAACAATTGATGAAACATGTGGACGCAAATTAAAGGAAGAAGAAAATGAATCAATGGAACAACCTTACGAAGAAGAAGCAGAATATGAATAAGAAGTAGAAGGGAAAGATGAAGAGGATCAAACAAAAGTAGAAGAGCAAGTTCAACAAGTGCCTCCAAAGACACCTAGCAAACGAGTATAGAAGAATCATCTTTTAGATCAGATTATTGGAAACAAAGATGAAGGAGTTGAGACTAGAAGAGAATCCATTCACCAGAACAAACACACCTAGCAATCTCATCTACGATTGAACCAAACATTTTTGAAGAGGCTGGCAAGGATGAATTTTGGAATAAGGCTATGGATGAAGAATTGGATAAAATAGAGAAGAATGACACTTGGGAATTGGTTCCAAGACCAAATAATAAGAATGTGAATGGCACAAAGTGGGTATTCAAAAATAAATTGAATGAAGATGGACAAGGTACAAGGAACAAAGCTATATTGGTATGTAAAGGATATGCACAGGTTGAAGGAATCGACTTTGAAGAGACATTTTCTCTAGTTGACAAAATGGAAGCAATCTGATTGCTCCTAACTTATGCATGCTCCAAAAGTATTAAAGTGTATCATATGGATGTGAAATTATCTTTTCTGAATGAGGAACTTGAAGAAGAAGTCTACATTGAACAACCAAAAGGATTTCGGTTGTTAGAGAGCGCAGATTATGTGTGTAAATTGAAGAAGGCCTTGTATGGTCTAAAATAGACTCCTAGAGCATGGTACTCTAGATTGGGTAAATATCTACATCGGGCAAGGTTCATAAAAGGAAGTGCAAACAACAACTTCTACATCAAGGTAACTCAAGACAATATTTTATTAATTGAAGTTTTTGTTGATGATATTATGTTTGGAAGTACTGATGACAGGTTAAGCCGGAAATTTGCAAAGGATATGCAGAATGAATTTGAAATTTCATTACTTAGAGAACTATCCTTCTTTTTGGGTCTTCAGATACGTCAAAGCAACCAAGGAATTTTTATTTCTCAAACTAAGTATATCAGAGAAATGCTAAAGAGGTTCGGAATGGAATCTTGCAAACTAGTTACCACTCCTATGCAAACTAGTTGAAAGTTGAGCAAAGATGATGATTCAAAGTCTATAGACCAGAGGCAATACAATTCAGTGATTGGTAGCTTACTATATGTGACAACATCCAAACCAAATGTAATGCAGCCAGTTGGACAGGTGGCACGATTTCAAGCAGCACCAAAGGAAACACATGTCTTATCAATGAAGAGGATTTTCAGATATATCAAAGGAACATAAGAGTTTTGATTATGGTATCCAAAAGGAAAGGATCTATCACTTATTGCCTACACACATGCAGATTGGACAGGTTGCATTGATGACTGATGAAGCATCAATGGAGAAACGTTCTACTAGGGCGAGTGTTTAGTATCATGGCTAAGCAAGAAACAATCATCAATATCCTTATCCACAGCTGAGGCAGAGTATATTTCAACAACAACATGTTGTACATAGGTTCTATGGATGAAACAAACTCTGAAAGATGTACAGGTTGAGTATGATGAGCCCATTCAAATATATTGTGATAATACAAGTGTCATCAGTATCTCAAAGAACCCGGTGATGCACTCCAAGACGAAGAACATTCCAATCAAGTATCACTTTCTACGGGATCAGGTTGCAGAGAAGAACATCATAGTTGAATATGTGGGAACAAAAGAACAAGTGGCAGAGATCTTTACAAAACCTCTTCCAAGGGAAGCCTTTGAGTATCTTCGCGAGAGACTCAGAGTAATTTCTACTCCAAAATGAATGTTTTTGAATGCTTATCTTATATGTCTTAGATTTACATGAGGAATAACCATAAAGAGGACAATTTAGGTCAGGAGATCAATTTCAGGAAGATTTCATTCAGGGGGAGTATTAATAAGTACAATTTAGTTAGGGGGAGTAGCCCTAGATGGAAATATACCTTTTCCATTGATGACAAAGGGGGAGAGATTTATCATATGCAGAACACAGAGCCATGGTTCCAAGGGGAGAAATGGTCACAGGGGGAGCATGAGTGATATGAATTCAGTATTGTTTGACATGACTTCAGTATTGCATTAGAGTGTTTCCATCAATTCCAAAGGAGGAGTTGTTGATTAATTGGGTTGGTTTTCATTGATGTCAACCCTTGAAGAAAGTCTGGTAGTGAATTTTGGTAGAAAAAAGGTTTGGGTAATGGAACCAAGTTTGTTTGATGGATAATGGTATGAGTTTTGATATATTTGCAGGTAAGACTATTCTAGATGGATAGTACATGTCATGCCATTTCCGGTGGTATGTGGAATGTCACATAACTCCTCATGGTTAGAGAGTTATAGCCATATGAAGTTGGAGAACCCTCATGAGTCATATAGAAGCCCCAAAAGGTCAAAATAGTCAAAGTGTTTGCAAAAGAAATTATTTAGATAATAAAGTTAATGGAGAACTCCCTAAAATAAGGAAAGTGGGATGCTACATGAAATTATAAATAATAGGCAAGACTCTCTCATTTAATCACACTTGAACCTATTGAATATCATTGAATATCTATTTTGTGAAAGGTTATTTGGGCAAGTATTATTGATAGAGAAAATTGTGGTAGGAAAAGTGCGACAGAAAAATCATTGCAGAAAAATCGTGGCAGAAAAACCATGGCAGAAAAAGTGCGGCAGAAAAAGTGCGAAAGAAAAATCGTGGTAGAAGAATCGTGGAAGAAAAATTGCGCAGAAAAAGTGTGGCAGAAAAATCAAGGCAGAAATATCGCGGCAGAAAAAGTGCGGCAAAAAAATTGTGGCAGAAAAATTGCAGCAGAAAAATCCTAGTAGCAACATGGTTGGGGTCTATTTGTTAAGCCCTAATATTGGCTCATTACCCCTTAATTGGGGCATATTAGATTAGTAATGCTATTTTATTTATACAGGCTAGGCCATTAGTTGTAATTTAGATTAGTAATGTTATTTTATTATGTCAGCTTTAGGCCATTATTTTTTAATTATACCTCCTAGTCTCTTCTCTATACCAAGGAGACATTTTCATTTTACACTGAATCATCTTGTGCTTGAACATTTAAGTGGGGTAAAGGAGGGTTCCCCTCGAGAAGAGGCTTATTATACAAAATTATATCTTTGTCAAAGGCGTTTAGTACTTTTCTGAGGTTTTTCTATGCTATATTGATCTTTGGTTCTTAACATATGAGTATCGAGAGCTCAAGGTCTTGGGGTTTCATTGCTACATCTGAGACACCCTGAAATTTTTACTTCCTCTTTTTTCTACAAAGTTTCATAAGGAACCTCTTGGAGATTATTTAGTAGACGAATCAGAATGCATTAGGTTCAAATTGCTTTTGAAGACCTTACACTTTCGAGATACAGCACATACAAGATGAGTTACGGAATCATCACAAAGCTGAGTCATTGTGGAGATTTTTCGCTATAACATTTTACGTAATGTTTGAGACCACATCCTTGAAAGGCCATTTACAGAGAACAAGTAAGGTACACAGCTGGTAAAAGGTTTAACTTAAAGGTCATCTTAAATTTATGAATACACCTTGTGTAAGATAAATTATCATTGAATCTGATGACTAGCCTCAAGAAAGGTGTTTCGAGTAAAACAAGCATAACTTCTTCTTCAGTATCCAAATTAAGTGGAATTTGGTTTCATTGGATCATGGATAGTCTGTGTATTTTGGGTGTGAGTTTCAAAATTTGATATCAATTATTTGTGGGAATTCTATGCAGTATCTCCCAGGAAAGGCCAAAAGCTGAAAGCAGGATTGTGAGGAAGTTACCGTAAATTCCATGGCACATCAAATTTTGATCATACACGTGGCATTCTTGAGGAGAAAATATTGAGAACTACCTAAAAGAAAGTGTCATACCAGAAGGGCGAAACTTGGGAGATAGAACAGAATAAATATTGTCTGAAGAACCACCTCAAAATCAAAAACTCAAAAGTGATATTTGGTAACATGCCACCCAAAAAGGGACCTTCTACACTAAATAAGCCTCCGAGAAAATCCTAATTGGACTCTTGATGAAGGTGAAGAAATCTTTAGGGATATAAATGATTTACAAAAGAAGTGATGACAAAGATGAACTACAAGAGATGAGGGATTCAATGGAAGCTAAGATGGATTCAATGGGAAGCTAAGATCATAAGTATTGAAAAAATTTGTAACGGAGAAGACACCAAAGTGAAATACATCCCATGAAATTCATGATGAGGACACAAGGAAAATTGAATCTAGAATGGAGAAAGCCAACTTTGGTTTGAAGACCAACCATTCCTAAGATTGATATGAGGAAGTTTGATGGAAAGGACCCAATCACATGGATACTTGGATGGAGCAATTCTTTGATCCTCATAATGTACCACATACTACACAAATGTATGAATTTCTTCTTTATGTTTAGAACCTAATCCATTTGTATAGTATCGATGGATTTGTTCCCATATTTGCTAGTCCTTGGACAATTTCACAGGAAGAAATGATAGCACACTACTAGGATACAAGGAGCTAATACCTTCTTTAGCCAATTGATAATCTCAAGCAAAGGGTTGAGTTACGTTTTACATTGAGAACAAAGATTGAATATAAAGTGACGATATTCGAGATGATCACTTGATTGATGTATATTCATAGGAACTTTAAAAGGACAACATTAAGCATGAGGTTCGCCTTTGGGAAACAAATCATTGGAAAATGCATTTAAGGTTGCAAGAAATGTTGAAAGCAAAAATATGGCTATAGTTACTAGAAGGAACTATCCTAACATCTATAAGAGAATAGTAACCCTTCTTCTAAAACTCCCAACCTACAAGGTTGACACCTCAACAATTGGAGGAAAAGAAAAACAAAAGGTTTATGCTTTTAATTGCGACAATAGAATGCAGAAAGGGACATAAGTGCGGTGAGAAAGTATTCTACATGGTGAAGAGGAAGAAGAAGAAGAACAGAACCATCTCAAGATAAAAACATAGAAACAATTTCGTGCGAAGGAGTTGTCGATATCGTGTAATGCATTGTTTGGAATTAGCACTCCTCAAACCCTCAAAGATTGAAGGATACATCAAAAAGAAAAAGGTAATAGTCCTAATTGATTCTGGAAGTACTCATAATTTCATTCACGATAAATTAATAAAGACCTCAATTGTTTGTATATACGTACCAGAGTTTCAAATAATGATTGTAACCATTGGATTGATTTTATTGCATTTTCTTGAGAAATGCAATAAGATCAATCTTACTATGGGGGAATATGTAATGAATAGTCCAATGATTGCTATACCCATGGTGGTCTTGAGATGTTGTACTAGGAATCCAAATGGTTACAATCATTAGGAGCATTAGTTTAATTTTCAAGAACTTTCATGAAATTTTCATTGGAAGGAAAGAAATTGAGTTAAGAGGTATCTGGGAAGCCGACAAGGTGTCGCTCTAATGGCATAATAAAGTATTGAAAAGAACATCAAGGCATTATTACTGTATACTCCTCGTGTTCAAACATCAGCCATCTATTCCTCAAGATCCTCCAAAGGATCATTGATAAGCATTCCAAAGGTGTTGAAGATATTCCCAAAGGTCTTCTCGGTCGAAATCATGATCATGAAATTCGCCCTAATTCACAGTGTTCCTCCTAACATCGAGGCATAGAGATACCCTTATGCCCAAAGAGTGAAATTAGTATGGTTGGAAGAAATGTTAGAGGCATTATTAAGACCTAGCCAAAGTTCTTCTGCGGTGGTGATGGTATTCAAGAAAAGATAGCTCATGGCGTATGTCGGATTATAGAGAGCTCAACAAGATCACTATTAAAGATAAGTTTCCCATTCCGTGATTGATGGTGTTAGATGAACTACATGGGAATCTATTTTACAAGTGGATCTTCAATTTAGGAATCATCGGTCAGAATGAGGAAGAAGATATCAAAACAGCATTCAGTCATGAAGGAGCCATTATGGGTACAGTCATGCCTTTTTAATACAAATGCACCTTCCACATTCCAGGGTTGATGAATTCCATTTCAAGCCTTCTTGAAAAATTTTTGTTAGTATTTTTTGATGATATACTAATCTATAGCAAGTCTTGGGAGGATCATCTTATGTTGACAAGGTGTACAACTACTAAAGGAGCAACAACTATATGGCTCATCCAAATGTTTCTTTGGAGTAAAGGAGGTAGAGTATTTGGGCCATATTGTCTCATGAAGGTGTCAAGGTGGGCCTAACAAGATTAAGGCCATGAAGTGAATTTGTGGGATTCCCCAAAAAATTAAAAATCTTAGAGGATTTTTGGGTTTGACAGTTACCTCTTTGCAAGTTTGTTTTGAACTATGGAAGAATAACAACACCTTTACTGACACTAACTAAGAAGGATGCATTTTCATGGACTCAGAGGCAACTAAATCTTTTGAACAACTTAAAAGAGGTGATGTGTAAAGCTCTGTCTTGACCTCGAGACTTCACAAAACCTTTATTGTGGAATGTGATGCATAAGGGAAATGGAATTGGTGTTGTCCTAATGCAAGGAAGGCCCACAGTTTTGAAAGTTGACCACTTTCGAGGAAGGGACTTACAAACCCATTTATGAGAAGGGAGATATTGGCAATACTACATGCATTGAAAAATAAGTCACCACCTAATAGGTAGGCACTTCAAAGGTCAAGCAGGATCATGATAGTCTTAAATACTTCTTGGAACAAAGGTATCGCCGGAAGAATATAACAAAAATGGAGTAGCCAAGATATTTGGGATATGATTTTGAAATCGTCACACTCAGGGGAAGCAAAATGTTGTGGCGAGATGCACTCTCAATAAAGGATGAAGATGTTGAGGCCTTTCTTTGTGTATCTCGATCATCAACCCGATTGGATAATAGAAGCAAGAATGAATGGAAAATAGCGAAAAAGTGTGGACTCTCATTCAAAGGATTTCGTGAGGATTTCGATGCATCGGATACATTTACATGGAAAAATGATTCACTATGGTACAAAAGATAAACTTATATTTATGTAAGGATTCCCAACTCAAACAAATGGTACTATTGGAATTGCACACCTCTCCGGTGGGAGAGCACTTGGGATTTTGAAAACCTACCATAGAGTCAGAAAGGATTTTTTTTTTTTTGGGATGGCCTTAAAACTAATGTTCGAAGGTTTGTGTGGCCAGATGTGTGGTTTGCCAACAAAATAAGGTGAAACAATTAATACCCCAAGTCATTTACAAACATTAGTTATCCCAAGTCAGCGCTAGGAGCAGGTTTCCATGGATTTCATCAAAGGGTTACCAAAGTCCGAAGGAAAAGTGTCATCATGGTGATTGTTGATAGGCCGACCAAGTATGCACTTTGGTACACTCTCTCATCCCTTCAAAGCTGATACCCGGTTGCCACATTCGTGGAGACAGTTCAACAGCTACATAGCAGCCCAAAGATTATTGTAAGTGTGAGAGATCCCATATTCTTGGACAATGGTTTTGGGCAATTATTTTCTGTTTGGGTACTCAATGGCTCATAGCTCATCCTATCATCCCTAAATGCGATGGATAAGCAGAGATAGTGATAAAATGTTTGGAAGGCTACCTTAGTTGTTTTGTCTTTGATAAACAAAACACAATGGTTCAAAATGGTTACCCCTTGAGAATGGTGGTATAACACTTCCTTTCACCTTGCAACAAAAATGACACCATTTATGGCACTTTATGGAATACCACCCTCCTTCCATCACTTCTTCTCTAAAAGAAAAATCTAAGGTTCAAGCGTGGAAGATCACATCGAGAATCAACAACAAATTCTCCAAATCTTAAGGACAACATGACCATGTAGAGTCGCATGAAACAACAAGCAAATCAACATAAATGTGAAAAGAAGTTTTTGAAGTGGTGGGATTGGGTATTTTTAAGACTACAACCATACACACTGCAGATGTCCCTCAAGCAAGCCAGAAAGGATAATAAATTATCACCAAAGTACTATGGCGTATAAGGTGTATACCAAAATATTGGTACTATGGCATACAAATTGGGGCTACTTGCATCTTCAGTACACCAGTTTTCCATGTTTCATGCTTAAAAGAAGGTTATAGGCGACAAGATCAGTTCAAATATATTTCCATAACTGACGAGGAAGGAAAATCATATTGGAGCTGAAGCCATCTTGACTAAGAATTCGCCAAGCTGAGGAATAGATCCATTTCGGAAGTATCTCATTAAATGGAAACTATCACTGAAGATATTCCACAGGGGAAGATGAGTCTTTTATCTGAAGCATCCAAAGTTACTCAAGCGTTGTGGACTTAACTGCCCACTTGTCTCAAGGGGCATGTTAAGCATTAAATAGTGGCACGTTACCCCTTTAATTGGGGCATATTAGATTAGTAATGCTATTTTATTTATGTGGGCTTTAGGCCATTAGTTGTAATTAGATTAGTAATGTTATTTTAATTATGTGGCTTTAAAGACATTATTTGTAATTATACCTCCTAGTCTCCTATATACCAATGAGACATTTTCATTTTGAATCATCTTGCTTGAACATTTAAGTGGGGTAAAGGAGGTTGCCTTGCCCCTCGAAGAGCTTATTATATGAGTTTATATCTTTTCAAGGCGTTGAGTACTTTTCTTTGAGGTTTTCTATGCTATATTGATGTTTGGTTCTTAACTATTTATGAAGATATGGCACATCTTGTTTGAGTTATGTTTGTGAGCTAGGGTTTAGCTCTTGAGATGGTATTGGATATTCAGTATTGCTACATATATCAGATTTGTTGAGGGATCTAGTTGGTATTTTGTTGTTGGTATTTGGCATATAGGTATTGGTCTTTTGTTTGTGATGTGTTATTAAAGTTGTTGGTTTAGCATGAGGCTACATAACATTGAGGTTCTGTCACATGGTCTGATGTAAGTGTTTATGGTATTTGGTTTATGGATAGAGTGGTGAATTTTTATGGTTATATTGGTGTATGTCTTTGGTATATGGTTGAGGTATGTTGGGTTACATAGTTGAGACAAGTAGTTGATGAGTTGGCACATACATGGTGTATAGTTGATGATGTTGGTATCTTGATGAGTCATAATTGATGTGTAGTTGATGCATGGTACATGTTGGTTGAGTTATTTGTTGCTAGGTGGTAGTGCAGGTTATTCTGAGTTATTATTGGTACAAGTTGGCAGTGTGATGGTTGATTGATGTGATGACATATTTGTCTACTTTGGAATTTATATTTCGAGAGTGATTTGGGCGGAAAGAAGATTGATTTACTATCCACCTTACAGTTTATGCTTAGAAAGAACATAGGGGGTTGTAGCCTCCTTACGGTTAGCCAACCCGAGAGAATTGGGGATTGGAGCTTCCCTTAGGTTGTAGTCTAAGAAACTAGGGGGTTGGAGCTTCCTTCCAGTTGCAACTAGAAAATAAAAGGAAGTTGAATTGCTTCAATGAATGTAATTCTTTAAAGACATGCTATGAAAAATCATTCTATGGTTTTCTCGCTTTGGGTTTTCAAGTAAAAACACTGGTGTCATGTGTATGAAATACTCATTTTGTTCATTGTTTATTTACTTTCTGCAATTATTGGATGATAATGATACAGCGATATAACAATTGCATTATATGGTTAAAATATTCTATTGCTCTAGTAATGAGTTACCCCCTCGATAATCCAACAAATTGTAATATCATTACATGTCCATGGTCATAATGGGTTGGCTCATGATGAGACCTCCCATCCACACCAGTGTATGCCTTGAGTGTTTATTTATCATTATAGGTTCCTTTTCTTATTGAGAGAATCACTTTTCTTTCTCGAGAATCCTTGGTGAAGCATCTCAAAGGTTTCATTTGGCTTTTAACTTTTTCAGAAGCTACTTTTACCCTCTAGGCCTTTGGCCTTCTTCCCATGAACCAGGTACAAATTGAGAATCTTTTTACTTTTTTCTCGGGAATCCTTGGGCGAAGCATCTCAAAGGTTTCATTTTGGCTTTTAACTTTTTCCAGCTACTTTTACCCTCTCGGCCTTTAGCCCCTTCTTCCCACAAGGTAAGGTACAACCCTTCCTAGTGTGGAAAACCCAATGCCCAAACAAAGGTAGGGGAAAATGAGAGGAGTAAGGATGGAAAGTGGTAAGTATGGAGGGAATGGACGATGACCTTTCATAGACCCACCCGGTGGAAACCCATCCTAAAGGGAGATCAACTTACTAGGGCATCATGTCACCATTCCAGGTATGGACAAGTTAAGGAGAATAATTTCCAAGAAAACGTTATGAAATGAAGGAGAACTCAGTGCAACATATTCAAGTGCTTCAATAATCAGAGTGTCACATACCATGATATCGAAAATCATTACCTCATGGAGAAAGGATTACTTCTACTTTAGAACCAGGTTGGTGGGATGGATATTGCTTCTAATGATAGAGGGGATGCAGTGAAGAAAAGAGGGGCCCTCCGGGGCCATGCTCAATTCATCCGGCTCTCGACACTCCATGTCTAGGAACTATGGGCCTCGAGAGATGATCTCCTTAGTTATCCCTAAGATAGGGGATAACATCTGGCTCCAACTCGGGGACATGTGCTCACCGTATAGTGCATGAGAACCTCAACATATATGGTATGACATGTGCCTGCTAGATCTCAAAAAAATACATTAGTAATCCTCAGGGTGGTGATATCACCCCTCGCTCATATATGATATAATAATAAGCATGCACATATATACATAATGAAAAAATACAAAATGAAAATGAAAATACAACTATTGTAACATGATATGCATATGGTATATACAACGGATGTAAATGCCTACCTAACTTACATGTACTTACCTGTGAAGTCAAGTCTTTGTCCCATGATGGGGTTTAAGGAGGCGTCCACTAACTAGAAATGGAATTTTTCTTCCTCCCAACGTGGACAAATAGGAGGCATCATTGACTGACTTCATTCTTATTATTAAAGGTCCAAGCCAAGATTGCACATCCCATTTAACATTGTGGGGCTCTCCTTTCTTTGTATCCCACTCTAAAACCATATCTCCTTGCTTATAGTCCTCTCCTTTGGAATCAACTGCCTCTTGTATTCCAGTGTATTGTGTTGAGGGAGGGGGTGGGGTTCGGTAATCAATACATATTCTTGGTTTGGCTCAATCAACAAATGTTCATCATCCCCTTTCCATTTGACGAAGCCAACTCCTTTCCCTTTAAACCTTATCAAATCATCAATTTCATCTTATTGTGTAGAAGAATAGTCATCCCGGGCTTCAGAGTGGTTAGAGGCATCGTCAGGACAATCACCCCAATTTGTATCTCTCTCCTGCTCTAGAATGATGAGGTGGGATTCTACCAAAGCACTATTCCTTATGTATGTTTCATGCAAATGTAATGTCTCGTCATTACCTTGTGTAATGTTGTCCTTGTGATTGCTAGGAAGATTTTGGTCACCCTTTCCTTTGGTCCATGTTATCTCATTAATATTGTCTTCTTCTACCAAGGGAAGAGTAGTCCAGCCTTGAAATAAGAAGGGATCTACAGAGTTGCAGTTACTATATCCATGATTACACCTTTCAATGTGTTCGATCCTCTTTGGATTTTTATGAAAAGTGATGCAACCTTGGTCCCCGAATGGGATAGTTGCGTAGGACAAGTCCATATGTAGACTTCTGCCTAAAGTAGCAACTCATTCCCTAGATAATATCATTCCCCAAGTGTCATGTATATTGACAACAATGACACCCATTATGATGGGGAGTCAGTAAGGTGGACTTCAAGACCTTCCATCAGGTCGTAGACCTTGATCCCCTTTGAATCAAATCTACAAACGTTGGCACAAGGCCCTGTAACTTCCAACCCCAATTGGTTCATAACCTTCAAACTCATCATATTGACAGATGAATCGAAGTCAAGCATGCAATTGTGAAGACATAGGTCATCTATAGAAAGGAAGTGAGAAAGGTTGTTTGTTCATTTTTCTCAAAATAACTAGTTTGTAATAGTGTGGAAGTTTCTTTGAACAATTGTTGGTCATCTAAGGTTAATTTTGTCAAAGAAGGGATTTCCAACATTCCATGAATCCTTTTGACCTTTTGTAAGATATAGGCCATACTAGTGCTTAGGTTGGTCCCATCGTTGCTATGTTTTGGAAAAGGTTGGGGTAGATCCCTAGAATACACTTGGGGCTATTAAAGCTTCACCCTCGAGTCCTCACTTATTTGGCTCAAGCACTTAATCCTAGGCTTCATCATGTCTTGCTTTTCTTGGATTTGATTTGGCGTGAACAAGGTACATATGGAATCTTCATAATTAGATTTCTCATGAGTAGCCTTTGGGTGACCATGTTCAAAATGGGAGTCTTTGCATGATAAGGACTTAGGATGATCTTCTTCCCTTGCAACATTTTGTAGATTCAAAGTATTCAGAAAAAATTGTTCTTTTGGAGCATGAGGTTTTATTATCTGACTAATATTTTGAGGAAGCCACAAAGAAGGAGGATTTTGGGCTTGTGATAGTGACCTTTCCAACTCAGTGATTTCTTTAGAGGTACCTAGATTCTTAGAGGGTTCAAAAAAATTCAAGGCACCATTCATAGTTGAGAATCCATTCCTCCAAGTACCAGTCCCTTTAGGGGGAATGGTTAAATTAATCTCATTGTTTACCTCTAGTATTTATGGGAAATCATCATCTTCTTCCTCAACATCTTCCTCATTGGACCATAAGACATCATCTTGGTCATGGGGAATGTGATTACACCATTTGAGATTTTCTTCAATCAAGAAAGCACCATCTTGTGCTTCCTTGAGGTTTGTAGGGAATCAGTTCTTGAGGATGGATTGGAAGTTTCCTTCAAAAGAATTTAAGTATTGTCCAAGAATAATACTCTCTAGTAGAAATTTGGAATCAATTCAACCAAGTAAGGCATTAAACCTGTCATTAAATTCCCTAACAACTTCATCGTTTTGTTTACAAATGTTGAGATATTGGGAATAAAGGGATGGCATATCTTCTATCACACCACATCTTTGCAGGAAAACATTTTCTAAATCTTCACAGGTTGTGAGGCTTTTGATTGGGAGGTTAGTGCTCCATTTTCTAGCATCTCCAGTAATTGAGGCAGAGAAAATTCTCATGAATGTGTCAGGATTTTCTCTCCTAGACTGATGGAAGTCATAGCCATAAAAACATTTGGTCCAATGTGTGTTACTAGAAGCCCCAGCCTCTCCAGAAAACTTGGGTATCCATTAATTGACATATTTAGGGAGATCATGTAATCCTCCTTGGATATTGGCCAAGTCTAAAGGGCCAAAGATTTATTTGGGATCCCATTTTGGAGGGGCCATTTGGACAATGGGGACTACGAGACACAAAAGTGTGTACTGGCGTCCGCTACAAGTTGTCATCAGTGGAGTCACGAGAAAATCTCCTTAAGATTATCAAAGGGATGAGGGGATCACGCTCAGTGGAGTTGCCACGTAAGATTTGTGAAATGAAGGCTTTTGATAAAGGCTTACTGAAAAGTGTCGTTCGAGGAAAATTGACTCGATGTTCCTCGACAACAACGCCAAAATATTATCACACAATCTGTACTTGCCCAAATCCCAAGGCAAGTGGATGCAATATTGGCATAACAAGGGGTCACCTATCATTGTCACCTTAATAGGAAACCCCTTTCTATTTAGGGATATATCAAGATTAACCCAGGGGAGATGTCCCCAGTGACCTAAAGGGATGATAACTAAGGCAATGATGCAAGAAAATCCCCCTCTCATTGGTCGCTCAACTCATAAGGTTCTTATGGCCTTTAAGAGATGAAGAAAATGGTAAAATGAAGTGTACCTGCCCAAAACAAGACAACAGGAAAATATAGCAACTTGCAAGTACATAAATATGATGTTAGTGCTTCTTAAGACCATAAACCTTCAAAAAGTAAGCTAGCTGATATGAATTTGCAGCAATGCAATAGTTTATAACAACAATTAATATTTATAACAACCACAAGAATTATGTCTTGAAATTGCTTGAAGAAGACAAGAAAGAATAACTCTAACCTAGCAGAATGATAATAAGTTGTCACAAGCAAATTTGGTAATGTCTAGCTAGCACAATATGTCACTTTTGCGAAGAATTTTCTGCAGTTATATGGTTGTAGAAATATTTTTCAACAACAACAAATTCTAGTGGTCAAAAGTGCAAGAAAATACCATGCAAACTCAACACTTACCTAATAGATTGACTAGCAATTGTCACAATTGAATTCCAGATGGGCTAAGTGTGAGTTATGTAGTTGGATGCGACAATTTAGCATGAATTAGTATGGTTGTAGCAATGTTTTGCAACATCATCAAGTTATCTAAGGAGTTATTCTAGTTTGAGGTTAGCAAGTGTTAGTAAAAGATTCAAGGATAAAGGTTGAGTGTTTGTTTGAACAATCATTCACTATAAGGAGTAGACTAGTTCATTTTAGGGTTTATGGAGTCACAATAACAATAGAAAAACTTGGAACAAAGTAGAAATGATAATATTTTGTCAAAGGAGAGGGATGAATGGATGAGGTGTTGGCTACCCAAGGCCTCAAACATCTAAGTCCTAGGGAGAAATTTGCTAGAAAGTAAGGGATCTTAGGCCCTAGCGAATTTTTCCTTCCTTAGACTATTGAAAGAAAATAATGCAATAGGCAAGTAGAGTAACACTACTAGAGAGCTAGCACTTTATGGCTATAGTAGTTACTTCTTAAGAAAGGTGCACTTCAGAAATTTAAACAAGTGGAAAACTATAGAGGGAAAGAAGTAACTTAGGTTTCTTTCCTAGGGTTTAAGCAAGCAATTTCATAATCTTTAACATGAACCAAGTAAAATTTACCACAAGAATTCATTAAATAAACAAATTTCAGATTTTCTACTTACTTCACCAAGAATAATCAAGCTAAACCCTAGTTGAAGATATTCCACAATGAGAAATAGCCAAAATACACCAAAAAATGCCTCTACAAGAAGTTGTGCACTAGTTAGTTCAACCAATAACCCTTAAAGAGGGTTGAATTTCAGACCACACCACTTGTGTGGTGAGTAATGATAAAAAAATGAGAGTATTTTCTCTCTATTTATATAGTATCAATGACCTTTAATTAAAAATAGTTCATAAAAAGGCTGACCTGGCCAAATTACATCAAAAAACTAGTTTTTACATAAAAGAAAGTAATTAACCCCTGAAATCATTTCCAAGGGTGGCGCCATGCCATTCTAGGGTGACGTTGAGCTCCCAGGGTGGAACATTGGGCCTCATATGTAGAATGTTTGGCCTCCAAAGGCCCTGGATGATGCCACACGTCCCAACAAGCACACAACTGCCCTCATAAATGCAAGCCCTAGCTCTGGGTGACGTCCAAGGTCATAATGATGACATCATGGCCTCTCAAGGGTCAACTTCTAGGTGGAAGATCAAGATCCCCCTGGGTCTAGGTATTCTAGAGTGTATTTGAGTTAAACATCCTTCTTTCTTCCTCGTGTAGGTCTCTGATGTCTCTCTACCCTTGGTTGGGATTACAACATCTATATGTGGCATTTCATCCCCATGGAGGTTCGAGCTAATAATTCCCCCACATGTACCTATCCACTGGGAAAAGTCCTACAACAACAACAAGTACGCCCTTCGGGGGTTCATAAGTCACAAAGATCATAGCAATGGAGATCACATCTAATAATCAAATTACCCAAATATGTGCATCAAACCCCCTTTCACCCAGGAAAATGCTCAAAGACGTTATGCAGTTTAACAAGTAAGGTTTGGAGAAGGCCTTAGGGTGTCCTATTGGGATAATCCTCCTTAATTTTGGGGTGTTTCCCAGATGAGAACCAATCTAGGTCATGTAATTTTGTGTGAGATGGTGTGGCGGGAAGTGATTGGGCATGGGGTGCAGTGATAACAGGGAAATGTAGATCTTACCCGTGGGTGCCTTTGTAGAAGGCGTGTTGCACCTTGTCATAGATGCCATTATTTCCTAGCCCATTCAATGCCTTTTATTCTTAGTTTTATTTCTCTTTATATTTTTCTTTTATGCTTCAAGGGAAGAGTTAAGGGACACTTTCCTAGCTTGGTGACCAGAGGTGACAACGTTACCGGCAAGAATTCACAAAGATGAGAAGGTTGGCTCATGATGAGATCCCCTTTCTCTTGGTTATGCCACCAAGAGCCACTACCCTGATTTGGTGACCAGATAGATGGTAGTGTCATGCCGCCACATACCTATGGTCATAATAGGTCGGTTCATGGTGAGACCTCCCATCCAAAAAATAATACCTTGAGTGTTTATTTATCTTACGGGTTCCCTTTTCTTACTGAGAAGATTTTTATTTCCTTCTTAGGAATCCCCGGGCAAAGCATATCAAAGGTTTCATTTTGGATTTTAACCTTTTCCAGCTGCTTTTACCCTCTGGTCCTTTATCCCCTTCTTCCCACAAGGCAAGGTACAACCCGTCCTAGTGTGGCAAACCCAATGCCCAAAAAAAGGTAGGAGAAAATGAGAGGAGTAAGGATGGAAACTGGTAAGTATGGAGGGAATGAAATATGACCTTTCATCAACCCACCTGGTGGAAAACCATCTTAAAGGGAGATCAAATCACTAGGGAATCATGTCACCCTTCCAGGTATGAACAAGTTAAAGATCACAATTTCCAAGAAAATGTTATGAAATGAAGGATAACTCAGTGCAACATATTCAAGTGCTTCAATAATCAGAGTGACACATACCATGATATCCAAACTCATTACCTCATGGAGAAAGACTTACTGTTACTTAAAGACCAAGCTGGTGGGATGGATATTGTTGGTGCTGATAGATGGGTTGCATTGAAGAAAAGAGGGGCCCTCTGGGGCCATGCTCAAATCATTCATCTCTCGACAGTCCATGTCTAGAACCTATTGGCCTCGATGCATGATCTTGTTAGTTATCCCTTGGATAGGGGATACTATCTAGCTCCAACTCGGGGAAATGTGCTCACCATAGAGCGCATGAGAACCTCAACATCTCTGGTATGACCTATGCCTAGTAGATCTCAACAAAATACATCAATAATCCTTAGGGTGGTGATATAACCCCTCGCTCATATATGATATAATAATAAGCATGCATATATATACATAATGAAGGAATATAACATGAAAATGAAACTACAACTATACTAACATGATATGCAGATGGTATATACAATGGATGTGAATGCCTACCTAAATTACCTTTACTTACTTGTGAAGTCAATTATTTTCCCCATGATGGGGTTTAAGGAGGTGTCCACTAACTAGGAATGGACGTTTTCTTCCTCCCAACATGGACAAATAGTAGGCATCGTTGACTGATTTCATTCTGATTCTAAAAGTTCCAACCCAAAATTGCACATTCCCTTTAACATTGTTGGGCTCTCCTTTCTTTGTATCCTACTCTAAAACCAAATATCCTTGCT